>VZTV01053666.1:26355-38451 GCA_013400875.1 Anhinga rufa
GGCAGCGGGAAGGCAGGGCAGCAGGCAGGCAGGGCAGAGGGCAGGCAGGGCAGCGGGCAGGCAGGGCAGAGGGCAGGCAGGGCATCAGGGAGGCAGGGCAGCAGACAGCGGGCAAGCTGGCAGGGCAGTGGACAGGCAGGGCAGTGGACAGGCAGGCAGCCATCACTCTGGGGGCTGTGTGCAGTGCAGGACTCACGGAGCCCTATAGAGGGACAGGCTGGGGGGACTGATCCTGCCCCGACGTGCCGTACCTGGGGCATGGCAGAGCATGTGCTGGGGGACGTGCTGTCCCATCCCAGCAGCGGGAAGGGGCTTCCACCGTGGCCCCTTGGTTGCTCTTGGTGGCTGCTGGGCCGCAGGGGAAGAGAAGACATGTACTTGAGCGGGAGCACGCCACAGGACACGTACCCAGTGGGAGCACGAAGCAGCACATGTACCCAGCGGGAGCACGCCACAGGACACGTACCCAGCGGGAGCACGAAGCAGGACACATACCCGAGCGGGAGCATGCCACAGGATAGGTACCCGAGCGGGAGCACGAAGCAGGACACGTACCCAGCGGGAGCACGCCGCAGGACATGTACCCGAGCGGGAGCATGAAGCAGCACGTGTACCCGAGCAGGAGCATGCCGCAGGACATGTACCCGAGTGGGAGCATGAAGCAGGACACGTACCCGAGCGGGAGCACGAAGCAGCACATGTCCCTAGCAGGAGCATGCCACAGGACAGGTACCCAAGCGGGAGCACGAAGCAGGACACATACCCAGCGGGAGCACGCCGCAGGACATGTACCCGAGCGGGAGCATGCCACACGTTTCCTCCACTCTGTTTTGTCTCTTCCTCCGTGAATGGCAGCCGGCGTGAGTCATGTCCTGAGCCTCAGGTGGGTGGTGGGTGGCACAAGGGCAGCCGTGACCCTGCGACCCCCTGGACCCCTGGGACCCCCTAGGACCTCTAGGACCCTCCCAGGACCCCTGGGGCCCTCCAGGACCGTGCTGCCTGCTCACGGCTGTCACCCAGCCTTTCCTAACGCGGCTCCCCATGGAGCTCTGGCAGCCTCCCTCCCTGGCAGCGGGACCGCGGGGGCAGCAGGGGCTGGGGTGCAGGGGGCAGGACCCTGTGCTCGCCCCTGCGTTGCCATGCCCAGATTTGTGCAGGCCGGGTTGGGACCATCACCGCCACAAGTGCCGGCTCCTGGAGGCCCAGCTCCACATGNTGGGGATGGGATGGGGATGGGATGGGATGGGATGGGATCGTGTGCTTGTTTTGGCTGGGATAGAGTTAATTTTCTCCATAGTACCTAGTATGGGGCTGTGTTTCAGATTTGTGCTGGAAACAGTGCTGATAACCAAGGGATGGTTTCGTTCCTACTGAGCAGGGCTTGCACCGAGTCGAGGGCTTTTCTGCTCCTCACCCCACTGCACCAGCGATCAGGCTGGGGGGACAAAAGGCGCTGGGAGGGGACACGGCCGGGACACCAACCCCAGCTGACCCCGGGGATATTCCACACCATATGACCATATGACCCCAGCCAGGCACTGATGGAGGCTGGGCAGGCGCTGCTCGCCATGCGTGGCGAGGACCGGGGCTCTCCGGGCCGGTCACAGGGATGTGGCAGGCGGGTGCGGGGGGATCTCGGGGTCCTGTGTGCGGTGCCTCGGCTGTCGCTCCCCGGGGCTGGTGTGGGTATGAGCTCTGGGGGCTCCTCGGTGTGCTCACTGCGGGCAGCTGCTGCCTTCGGCAGGTGCCAGCCCGAGAAGGGGGCACGCATCGGCCGTGGTCCTTCTCTGAGAGACCGAGCCCTTCTGCCTGAAGAGGGATAAAGCTGGTGTGTTCAGATCCTGGTGGCACCCGCCAAGGGGAGGAGCTGGCAGGGCTGAGCCCCGTGCCACGGGCTGGGACCCGGCCGAGGGTGGGAGGCAGCGGGCAGGGGAAGGCAGCCACAGCCCCTGCCTTTGCGGGCAGAGAGGAGATGCGGGGAAATGGGGGGCAGTGACTTGTGTCCTGGTGGAAACTGGAGAAAACGATGGGACGTTTCCAGGCTGCTGGAGGGGGACAGGGAGCTCAGCCACGGACAGCGCAAGGACTTCTCCTGGTAGACCAACCCACCGGTTTTCTCTACAGACAGGCAAGAGGCCTGGGCAGGGGGAGAAGAGGGAAATCCTGCACGCCATGAGCCTTGCAGGGCTTTCTGCCCTCACAAGCAAGGGAGGAAAATAGGTGAAAATATTGGTAGAAACTGAAAAACACATTGGATAAATATCCCTGGGGAGTGGCCACAGCTCGTGGCCAAACAGGAGGGAGGTGCAGCCGTGGGTGCTGCAGAGACCCCGGGTGAGCATTTTCATTAGCAAAGCGCTGGAGCAGAGAGGGAGGTGGTCAGACTTGCAGGTAACGCAAAGTTGGGAGGGGGTTGCAAGGATGTTAGGAACCAGGATTAAAATGCAAAATTGATTCAAATTCAAAATGATTTGGAAAAAGAAAGGATAAAGTTTACCCCATAAAATGCTACAGGCCTGGGGAGGAGAGGCTGGAAAGCTGCCCCGCGGAGAAGGGCCTGGGGGTGCTGGCTGACAGCGGCTGAGCACGAGCCAGCCGCGTGCCCAGGTGGCCAAGGGGGCCAGCAATGAGGTGGGTGCAACACACCTCGGTGGGGCACGTGGCTCTTTCTTGTGGCTTTCAGCGTGAGGACTGCTCCGTGCATTGTCCTGCGGCAGGATGGAGAGCAGGCGGAGGCTGGCAGGCGCCTGTGGGCCATCGATGGAGGAGTCCCTCCTCAGGGAGGGCTCTGCCGGCGAGGTCTGCGGTCCCGCCAGCTCCACCAACACTTCCATCCGTGATCTCGGTATAAATATTCACCTCAGCCAGTGGAACTGCGGGAAGGTGCCGAGATGAGCAGAGTGGAAATGACGATGGAGACGGAGCCACCTGGTCCCCTTGGCAAGATGGGCCCCCCCTAACCAAGCGCATGTTGAGGCAGGGGAGAGCGGCGTCCCCAGTGCAGGCTGGGCACGTGCCTGGGGATGGTGTCCGGGCTGGGGTCGCAGCCAGTTTGATTTGGGCTCCTGGGCTGATGCCGGGGCTTCACGTAGAGGGTTTTCACTCCAGGTCTTCACAGAGTGGGGCAGGAGCCACGCTGGGCACAGGGGATGTGCAGGGGGTGCAGGTGGGGAAAGTGCCTCCAAGCCCAGGGAAGGAGCTTCGTCCCAACCGCTTGCTGGGAAGGAGCCGAGGGTGAGGTGCTGCGTGGTGCCGATGCCTCCACAGGGAGCCGGCACGGGTGCTGAGGGCTCTGGTGCCCCGGGGGGAGCATGGTCAGGGACCAGCAGCCGCCGGTAGCTGGAGGCAGGGAAATCAGTTTTGGGAATGAGGCATCCATGTGTTAACTGTGAGGGTAATTAGTTAATCCCTGAAACGCTCCCTGCAGTGAGCTGTGGATGAAGCTGCTTGAAACGCTTTCAGAAACGGTCCCTAGGAGAAAATACTCATTTTCTGGGACTGACAAAGTTTTGGGGAGAGGTGTTAGCTTTGGCAAACCTCCCACTGTGAGGCAGGGCTTTGCTCCAGGACCAGCACCGGGAATGGGCATTCTGGGAGGCCAGGCGCCGAGCTTCAGACCGATGGCTTGGCTTTGCAGGCAGCCGGAATCCCTGTGCCATATAGGCAGGACCAGGATGAGGCTGAACGGGCCTTTCTTAGAGGCCATGACACATGGAAACTTGCTGAGGAAAATTCCTAACAAAACAAGCCAGGAGGCACTGTAAGCGCTGACGAGATCAGGACTATCTTGTGGATGGGAGCAGGTGACCTTGAGGACTGAACCAGCAGAAACGGGATGAAGTTCAATAGCACAAAATGCAAATTACTGCAGTCAGGGCTAACGATAAGAGCTTCTGCCACGGCCTGGGAGCTTGTGATCTGCAAGGATGGAGCAAGGGCAAGCCCTAGGCGTCCCCCCTGAAAACGATGCTCCGATACGGCACGGCTGAGACGCAGCTGCTGAAAACACAACCTGCCCCAAGGACCGCGGCTAGGGAGCGGCTCATCCCACGGGGCAGGTAACCGAGGCAGCACATCGGCACTGCCCTGGCTGCGGGCTGCCTCGCAGGGCACTGTCACCCACCTTCGGGTGCTGCAGAGCCAAAGGTGCAGGATCAGCCCCATGCCCAGCCCCGCAGCCACGGGTGGCCCCGAGCACCTGGGGACGCATTTATCGAGCCCTGTCCGAAGATTTACTGGCCCCACTTTGGCTTTGCCACAACTTCCAGGCAGTTTCCGACTCACTCCAGTGGCAGGACACGGCACAGCTCGGGGCTCGCATGGGCAGGACGGCTTCGGCTGTGCTTTTGAGAGCCGACCTGTTCCTGGGCAGGATAATTGCAATGCATGCGGGTAAGAGTCTGCTCAGTGGATAGAGAGCTAATGTGAGTTTTTACTACTATTATTGCTAGCAATAAATATCACAGCGCTACTGAGTGATGTTAGTATTTGTTAGCTGGCCGTGTATCAGTCACAGTCCGTGATCCTTAGGGATAGTAAGTTGTTTCACTGTCGTGATGTCTTCATAACAGTTTCTTGGGATGTATGATTATTCTATTTTTTCCTCTTTTGGGCTCACTTTCTGCTGTCAAAAGAGTGCTTTCTTGCTTTAAATCCTGTAAAAGCTCCCCTTGTCCTGCAGCAGAGCCCAGTCTGCCTGTGCTGTGAGACACCAGCACAGCCCCTCCGAGCGCTTTCCAGGCAGCTTGAGAAGACACTACATCATTGACCTTCCCTTTTAATCTCTTTCTTAGCAAATACTGCAATATTTGTGTCACGCTATGTTTTGTAACACATTTTTGTTTTGAGTCTGCATTTGTTCTAATCCCTGAGCCGAAGTGTATCCCAGACCCCGTGGCACGGCAGGATGTGCCGGACCCCAGAGCCCCCCATTATCCCCCCGGCTGCAGAGGTGCGGAGGGGATGGGGGACCAGAGCCGTGGGGTCCCAGCCCGGCCGGGCGGGACAAGCTGGGGTGTCTCAGCACCAGCGAGATGTTCCCCTTCCTCAGCGGGGTTTGCCCAGGGCGTCTCAGACGGGCACTGGCACCTTCCCTGTGAGGTCCCAGCGCCCACGGCTCTGCCTCCAGAGCTTTTTGCTGCCTTTTTTGCAGGTGATCCCCAGGCTCAGCGCAGCGGTGGCAGAGCAAAGCTCTCCTGGCCCTTCTGGTCTTAACCCTCATGGCACAAGGAGGGGGATGGGTCAGCCTCTGCCACCCACGGCAGTCTTGTGAGGACAGGCAGGGATCGCTCAGCCCCGGGCTCGGCTTGCTTTGGGGACGGTGCGTGGAGCAGCTCTGCGGGGCAGCGGGGAGGCTGGGGAAGCGGTGTCTCGGCAGGCTCCCAGCCAGAGCACCCGCTCCACAAGCAAGCAGGGTTCACCCGCAGCGGGATGATGTGCCGCATCTTCTGATGAGCGTAATGCGAGGAAAAAATGATGGGATATTTCTGCATGGACTTTCAAGCAAAGTTCCTGCCCCAAAACACCCTTTTCCCAGAGCTGCTGTACTCACATTTGCTTGCCACAATTCCAGGGAAGAAGCTAAGAAGTGTGGGAAAGAAATGGAGATGGAACTTAGAGGGTGGCTTTGGGAGAGGAAGGCTGATTTTGACTATTTTTCTCCCTCGGGGGGAAGAGCCCTGCTTGATGCTGTCTATGGTTTTGTCCTGACTGTAACGGAGACAGAGTGAGCGGTGCCTTCAGTGTGAGCCAGTGTCTTTGCTACCAGGGCCCATCTGCAATGCCACACCGGGGTGGTGCAGAGGACCAGTCTAGTCCCCCCGCGCCTTTCCATGAGCCCGTACTCGCTTGCTGCCCTCACACGTGCATAGAGAAGGTCCCAACACGAGTATGTAAGCACGTTGCTCGGAGGTGCTAGCGCAGATATCATCTGTTTGCACCATTGCAGCTAATCACATTACGAGTCCTGAGACGCCGCTGTCCACCAGCTGCGAGAGGCGATGGCACCTAAGGTGGGCACTCAGCCTTGCCCCGCTGCTGGCGGAGGGGGCTGGCAGGTACGGGCGGGCTGTTGGAGCTGCCCCTGTGATATGGCGGGGGGGGTGTGTTGCTGCAGGGACCTGCCGAGATGGTGTGGGCTCCAGGCTGAGCCACCCGAGCGGCATGCCGTGGGGCACCGGGGCTGGCACCCGCCTGCAGCGTGCCCGTGCCCTGCAGCGCCAAGGACGGCCAGGCTGGGCGGTGGAGCTGCCCTCGGCCGCAGCGATGGGCTCGGTCCCGACCCACCTTGTGCCTCGCTTTGCCCAGTCCAGGGCTGTCACCCTTTTCGGACCGCGCCGCGGCTTTCCGGGCCAGATCTGGGCTGTGACACTGCTCGTGCCTGGTCCCTGTGCCAGCTGTCCGAGCAGAGGTCCCTGTGTGCGGCGGGGAGACGAGCGCCTTGCCCCGGGTCTGTGTGCAGTGCAAGCCTTGTCCAGAGCTTTACGTCCACATTGCACCCACCAGCCCACCTCGCCTGGCTTTGCTCTGGGCATCTCCTCTGCTGCGGCCGCTGCCCTGGGCTGAGCCTGGCTCTGTGCAGGGACCTGCGATCAGCCCCAGCATGCGCTTCCCTGCTACAGTTTTATTGCATTTCCTCTTAAGTCTATCATTCTTCTAGGCTCCGACAGATGCACTTGCGGGCGGGGAGGCCAATTTGAGGGGCTGTGAGAGGGGATGTTTGGGGGTGATGGTGCATGAGGGGTGTGAAGGGGCTCTGGGTGCAGGGGGGGAGGAAAGCTTTGGGGGAGAAGCAGACACATGCACGTGTTGTGGGGTGCAGCTGAGGAGAGCATCTGCGTGCTCGAGAAGCTTGTGCATGTGGCCTTGCAGATCACCAGCAGCGTGCTGGGGGAACTGAGGTGCTTCTGCTGCGCCTCTCAGCTGGCCACGTAGGATACAGCTGAACCGAGTCAGGCCGAAGGCGCCCCTCGCCCTGCCCGGTCTCCAACAGCGCCCGGACATTTAGTGAAAGTTATAAAAGAAGGTCAGATAAAAACGTGTATTCTCCCAGCTATTCCCCATCAATGGTTCACATCTGCTGGAGCTGGAGGCTGAACACAGAGCGTGCTGTTTGCAAACCATCAACTGGGCTCTCTAATCCCTTTTTGACTCACTTATGCTCTTGGCTTTCACAGGTGCCTGACACAACGAAACCCTTTGCTATTGGCCTCACAAAGCAGCTTCCAGATTTCCAGATTCGCTTGCCTCTTGTGTCTTTATTCAAGAAACCTGGTGGGCAGATGAGGATTTCCACGATGGGACACATTCAGAGGGGCTTTCCCTTGGTTTTCCACTAGGAAGCAATGCAACTGAGGTGGGAGAGAGACCAAACGGGAACGCTGCAGAAAGTTGCTGGGGTCCACGGTCACAATGCTGTTTTTGTCATAGGACGTAATGTTAACGCACACCCATAACTGCTGCCAGAGCTTTGCTTCCTATTCCTCGCCCGCCCAGGAAGCCAGAGCTGCTGCGATGAGCACTGTGCTCCGAGGGCAGCCGTGGCGAGGTCCAGCCACGCTGGGACGCCTTTGCCTTCTCCATCCTGGGTGGGGTCCTGGCGTGGAAACTGTATTCACCCTCCATGTAGTCAGCGCGGTGGAGCCTGGTGGCCTCACATCCATCGCCCTGGTCCAGGTCCTTGCCGCCTGCAGCCCACCCAGGCTGAAATCATAGAAATCATAGAATGGTTTAGGTTGGAAGGGACCTTTAGAGGTCATCCTAGTCCAAATCCTTGGGGTTTCTGCCCCTGTCACCCCCAGGGAGCGTTCCCAGACCTCGCATCCCTGCTGCTGAGACTTCCAGCTCAGATCGATTTGTGACCAATTTAAACTCATTCATTTTTGCTCCAAGATCATCATCTAGCTGAACTGCATTAAGTTTTCCCCATTCACCCTGTTTTCTCCTCCTGTTTACTCTCCATGGTATTTACAGATAGCAAAACAGGCTGGACAGCAAGTTGCTGCTCCCAGAGTTGGCTGTTGGTTTCCCCCACTATTGCGGCAGTCTTTCTGTGAGCCCACTGGGGTCTGAGTTATCCGCTCTGGTACCTGGGATGCTGAAAGTGCAGGTGCCCTTCCAGGTGAAGTCCTGCCACCGCCCTCAGCCGCAGCTCCAAAGCTTCAGCTAATAAGAAATCGTTTGCATTAGGCACCCTGGAGAAATTTTCCCTCTCTTTTTGCAGCTGTATTACATGTTTCTAGCAGACAAGAAACTGGTATACAGAGAAGCATCTTTCCGGTAGCCTGCAGAGCAGGGGCTTGTTCCACACGCAGTTAAGTTTCACCTCAATTCAGTTAATCCCGTCTCCACCATCACTCGGTTATTTCTGAGCGGTACTCAGCCCTTTGTCTGCACTGGCGGTGTCTCCTGGCTTTGCCTCTTCCTCCTCCGGAGCTTGCAAACGCGTTACCAACCGCACCTGCTCGCCACGCAGCTGGCGGAGCCGCCACCGAAAGCATTCATTTTCCTAATTCATAAATAACCACTGCTAAATATAAAATGTTCTTCTCTCCCCCTTTTCTGAAATGCCAAGGCGAAGCGCTCTCGCAGCCCCTGCTCGGGCTCACGCCGGCAGGCAGCAGATGTGCCTCCATCAAACGGGGAACCTCGGCAGAAATCTTCCACAAAGGCTTTATAAATACCCTCCCACTCCGAGGTGGAGGCGTGTTTTTTCCATGCTGTGTGTGCGTGAGCCGTCAGACTGAGCGCTGGTGTCTCTCCGGGCTGAAGGAAGACAGTTTATTATTTGCAAATACCTCAAAGCTGTTTTTTGAAAAGATGGGAAGGATTTAGGGACATGTTTGGTAACAAAGCAGAGCGGCGTAGAGCCCTGGCTCACTGGTGAAAAATGTTCTGTGTGTGTGTCGAGGAGGGAACGGGAGCTTTGGGGCAGCGCTTGTGCCGTTTGCTCCCCGCCTGAGCCGGTCGGATGCTCCTGGATGGCAGCTGCTGGACTTAGCGGAGAGGATGAGGTCGGAGGGGTGACAGCCGGTCCATTGCGTCCCTCTGCGGGGCGGCGGGGATGCCAGGCAGGACAGTCGCGCCGGGGCGAAGCAGGAGGGTAGAGCACGAGCCGCCTTCGTCCCATGCGGATCCAGGTCCGAGGTCTGGGCAGCCGCAGGAGCCGAGCCCTGCCTTTGTGCGTGGCCGGTGGTTTTGAAGGTGTATGTGGGAGCCCTTGCAGAGAGATGAGAGATGGCCAAACGTCCAACGGGCTCCAGGACGTCTCTCTGGTTGCCCCCACATGGGTGCAACACCTTACTCTTATATTTGCAGTCATAACATCTGCTTGGTTTTATTAAGTACCAGTTCAGCTTCCCTAAGGGATGCTGCCTTGACGATGTCAGCCAGCACCTGATGCCCATGAGCTTGAAAACCACGAGCATGTTTGCTGTGATCATCTCGGGGCGAAGGAAACGTCGTGATCCCCCAGCTGCTGGGGAAGGGTCCCTCCGAGGCCATTGTCAGCACTTCTTGTGCCCATCACACACCGTGGCCGGGGCGGGGGGGCAGTCCCCGGGAGCAGCTCGAGGGTCTTGCGCCCAGAGCCGGGTACCCAGGCTGAGGCAAACCGAGTCTTGGTTTGCAGACTAGAAATCGAGCTAAAATAGTTCGTGCCGCAAGAGCCTGCCCCTGAAGGTAGCTGTTCAAACAGTCTTTTTCCCCCCATCTTTGGTTTATCACAATCATAACTGATTTTTCCGACTTTTCCAGGTGAAGGCCCACAGCTGCAGCATCAGGTACGCTCTCCCCGTGTATGAATACAAAGACTGAACCAAGACAATTTTCAGCTTCCTTGCATTAAGCTAAGCAATTTGGCTTCTCAACTCGGATTCTAAGGCACTTTTGACTCCAACTGGCTTCTGCGGGCTTTCCCTGAACCCGCACAGGGTTTTGAAGCTCTTTGTGGGGTGTTTCCACCGGAGATGCTCTCACCGTGCCATCCATGCTTGGTAGAGCCGGCCCCGCTGCCGGCAGACCTTCCCTGCTCGCGCAGCCGGGGATGCCGAGAGCCGCTGGGTTGGATCTCACAACGCTTCAGGGACGGCCAGGCGAGCAGTCGTCTGCCTGGGGAAAATACACAACTTCCATCAGCCGTGATTTCAGGTTCCCAGTAATCTTTACCCAGCAGGATGGCTTCTGTTTGGAACGGTCAGACCCTTAGTTCAGAACTATTTAATATTTTAAATCACTTAACAGACTTATATTTGATAACAGATTTATATTTGGAAATCTATTCACTTTATAACCTACTTACTCTGTGATTTGCCGATACATTTTTAATGAGACCATTATGCAATTGCTAAATAAAACTCCTTCCAGAAGTTAATTGACCAGGATCTATTTTCCATTAAATCCAGGCCGAAGCATTAATTTCTGTTACCAACTTTTAGAGCTTGATTGACTGAGCTGTGTATAAAAATTTTCTGTGTCTGTACGTGGGATCAAAATTAAACCAGCTCACTGCTAACGACATGGGTCGTCTCTTCGTGGCTTAAATGGGGGCCATGGCCGGTCGCTGCTTGTCCCACTGCCCCTCTGCTCTGCCCTGGGTCCGTCGCTGCACCCTGATGCCGGTGGGAAGGGCCCCAGGTCCGCTCCAGCCTCTCGCCGCCTGTGCTGGGGGCTGCGAATGGCACCCGGTGCCCAGACGTGGCCTCACCAGCAGCGCAGGGCTGCTTTCGAGACACCATCTTCCCCCCCAGCTCCAAGCCAGGGCCCCCTCCCTCCCTTCTCGCTGCTCTGAGAGACGGTTCAGCTCACCGAGCCAGCAGAAGATGACCTGGAGCGAAGGAAAGCCGGCTGTTTTCTGCCCGGTTAGGGAGCGAGACCCTCCGGCGGGAGATGGAGGAGGGCAGCGAGACCCCCTCCGCCCAGCACTGGTGAGCCACCAGATCAGCTCCACCGGGTCACGCAACCGCCCCCAGACACTGCTTAGCCTTGCTGCTCCTCCAGCTTCCACAGCTTCTGAGCAGGCTGGAAGCAGCCTGATCTCTCTCCTCCAAGAGCTTTTAAGGGCCAGATTACACGTTCCTGCAGCGGCAGAAGCTGACGTGCTCTGGCCGAGAGCCTGCAAGCCGAGCCATGCTGAACACCGGATCCTCAGGGAGCGCTTGTGTTGGGGAAGCTGCTACAGCATGCCAGCGGCTCACAGACCTGCCAGAGGTAGTCTTGCCATACGTGGAAGTGGTGAATAATTAGCGTTTTACCTATACCAGCTTGGTGTGAAGGCAGTGACCGAGGCACCTCCCAGCCGAGGTCACGGCTGGGCAGTGCGACTCCCGCTGCGACGTGCCCGGTGCCTTCTCAGCACAGCTTGCTCTGTGGCTGATCTGTTTTAGCCCCTGCCTCGGCGACTTCTGGAAAGCACTGGCCACCTCTTTTTCACTGCTCTAGCACGAGGGGCTGCCTCCCGCCGCTCTGCTCCAGGCGGCCGGCACAGCTGAGCTGCGGCGGCAGAGCAGAGGAGCTGCGCGCATGCACCGATGCACCAGTGAGGCTGCGACATCCCCCAGCGCGGCTGGGAACGTCGGCTGCGGAGGATCAAGCAGAGCCCTGTGGTAGGAGGGCTCGCTGGCAAGGTCTCTAGCCTGCCACAGAGCGAGCGCTCCCCGAACTCCTCCCAGGTGCAAGGGGACATCCCTGCCACAATGGTATGAGGCAGCACGAACAAAGAGCTTGCACACAAACGCTACCCCAGAGCTGGCCCTGGGTCAAGACAACGCTGCCAGTGATGGCCCTGGGTCAAGACAACGCTGCCAGAGATGGCCCTCAGTCAAGGCAGTGGCACCAGAGCCAGCCCTGGGTCAAGGCAGCGGCGCCAGAGCCAGCCCTGGGTCAAGGCAGCAGCGCCAGAGCCGGCCCTGGGTCAAGACAACGCTGCCAGAGATGGCCCTCAGTCAAGGCAGTGGCACCAGAGCCAGCCCTGGGTCAAGGCAGCGGCGCCAGAGCCGGCCCTGGGTCAAGACAACGCTGCCAGAGATGGCCCTGGGTCAAGGCAGTGGCACCAGAGCCAGCCCTGGGTCAAGGCAGCAGCGCCAGAGCAGGCCCGGGTCA
>VZTV01053667.1:4833-7333 GCA_013400875.1 Anhinga rufa
GCCGTGCCCGCTCGCCGCGGCGGGCCGGGCCGGGCCGGGCCGGCTGGGGCGGCGGGGGTGCGCGTCCCTCCTCTCTTCGCCTGAAAGGCAGCAAAATCTGGAAGAAAAATCCCTCGTTTGTGGTGGCTGCGACTCCCAGCCCAGACCCGCTCGGAGAAACGGAGATTTGGGATTATAAACATGTGTGTGTGTAAACAAAAGGTGTTTCTTCTGTTACCCTTCGTTTCCCGCAGCATAAGCAATTTTTTATTCAGACTAGAGTATTTTCTTTAGCACTGTACCGCTGTCAAAACATTATTCCCGTTTTGGTTGCTTTTGACAGCTGAGCAGTTCTTAAAAATACCAAAATCGGAACCTTCCATGCTAAACAGTAAATCTCAGATGGAGAAATCTCTGCGCGTTATTGTACCTTGGATTTCAGCAACGCATCTCACGGGGAGCACGGCCCAAAACGGTGGAGGGGGGGGAGAAAATAAAGGACAGCACAGCAATGCAAATATTTAGTTCATGATATCATTATAAAAAGCAATAATCTACTATGGATAAATTCTTCCCCGTCCTTCTGCCAGTGCGAGGACGTTTTCTGACATTTCTCCTCAAATTGTAAAAGAAAAGATCTGCAAGGAAATAAAGTACTGATTAAAAAAAAAAATAAAAAGACCAAAAAAAATTAAAAAGACGCCTGCCTTTTAAAGCGCTAACACAAACAGTCTTGCCTTCGTATTTTCCGCAACCACAATAATCAGAGAATTTGGCAGTGGGAACCCGGGGTGAGCTCTTTGTACGCGACCGAGGGGTCGGTGTGATTTTAACCAGGACAGAGAGCATCAAAGCCGAGCGGGGAATTATCATCCTTTAAATTTCATACGACTGCCTTAAAAAGACGCCCACAGAGCAGGACCCGATCGCTAAATAAATCCTCGCACCCATTCTCCTGGCATCCTCCCTTCTGCCGCCAGCAGCGTGGGTCCATTTACTCAGCTCAGAAATTAAACATTAACTGCGAGGCTGAGCCTCTTTCCGCATTCCAGAGGTAAAAGTTGTCAGTCAAAGTTTTTAATAACCCCCCGGCCCAGTTGGAATGAGGAGGAGGAGGAAGGAGGAGAAGGGTTACAAATTTACAGATGCTGAAGCCGGTAACGTTTGTTTCCTAGAAAGTTAGGGTAATTACAACCCTTTCCCAGTCCCCTCCGCCCAGAAATAAAGGCAGAGCTTTCCCTGCGCTTCGGGCCCCATCCTGCTCTCACTGACTTCACGGTGCCACCGAGGGCAGCGAAGGGCGGCTGCTCCTAACAACTGTGATGCCTTCCTAGTTCCAACTCCCCTTCCCTCGCTTCTGAATGCCACAAGCTTTTGTTTAAGTAAAACCAAACCCTCACCCATGATTCTGCACCAGCTCTTTATATACAAAACATCAAATTAACATTTTCCCTCATTAGGTGATGGTCTGTTTTTCTTTTTCTTTTTTCTCTTTTTTTTTTTCTTTTTCTCCTCCCCTTCTGAAAACAACTGAAGACAAGAAAAGCAGTAAAAACCATCTCAAAAGCTGGATTACACAATCCTCACACAGGTAAAAACCCTCATTAAACTCAAAGCTGCTTCTCTCCTCCACAAACTCCTGAACCTACTCCTGCGTTACAGCCCTTCTTCACCTCCGAGCTGGGCAGCCGCAGTTAAGGTCTGCGGCGGTCACGGGTGCCCGTACACAGACGCTCAACGCACGCGGGCTCACTGGCCTCGTATCCGGGCCTTCACAACCCAAACTCAGCTTCTATGCTCTTAGCAGATAACACAGACATTAGGCACAGCTCTCCGAAATGCAAGCTGGTGAGAGAATACTTCAAGTTTTGTTTAATCTGGCATAAATATAATATCGATAATCAGCAGAAATATATAACCTCAGATGTTCTTTCATCCCATTATTCTGTTAATGCCGACGACAAGCTTGTTTCTGATTTTTCCAACCTTTCTTCTCAATGCTGACAAGAAATGTATTTGAGACATCTCTCCCGATAACTTCAGTCTCTCCTAAGCATGATTAAAAACACAAAAGCCTAACAAAAAATCAAAAATGAAATATTTATTACCGCATTTTGTGACTTAACACCTTTTTTTTTCTTTTTAAAACATAACGTCACAGTCCTCATACAAGTATTTTAATGTAAATTTTGACAAAGCTTAAAGGTAACAGCATTTTCTTCTAGTGAGGAACACGTGCTGAGAAAGGAAGAATTCATGGACATACAATACCAATTCCACAGCAGATCTGATACTAGCAAAAACATTCTTTTTTTTTTCAATTGAGGTAAACACATAGAATATCTAACATGAAACAATTAATAGACCGAACTCTGTACGAAGTTTGTTACAGTATTCTCTTGCTTTTTTTTTCCCAAGCTTTGAGTTCATGATAAAGTCCTAGGTTTGGTGCAAAGACCGTTAGTAACTTCTTTCATTGAGGAAAGCTGCCCAACTTTTAGTTTTGTTTTGTCCAAAGCCA
>VZTV01053667.1:12333-26423 GCA_013400875.1 Anhinga rufa
TATTCCTCTCTAATTACATGAAGTTGTGAATCTGGCATCTGTGATACAGGGTACTTACGGTGAGACTTAATAAAATGTATAAAACCACTCTCGCCTACTCCAGAATGAGTAGGGAAATTCTGGACATGGCTTTTCCTATTTACATATACACTTTGTATTTGGCTTAATGTTTTGCCATGGTTAGTCAAGTTAGTGTTTTCCCCCTTTTTCACCTGTTAATGAAACAGAAATTTAATGCTACACGGGAAGAGTTTCCCAAAGGATTAATAACCTTTTCAAAAACCTTTAAAGTGAAGCAGCAGGCGAAATCACCATCAAGTTAAAGCCCTTGTTAGTGACAACAGTCATCACCACATGGAGAACAGTTTTATCCCATAACCTCATGGCAGGAAACCACAACTCCCTAGTATGCCGAGGAAATGCATATTACAAAGTGGAAGGATTAACACGGCACCAGTTGTTGTGTAAAGAGTTACGTATTCCGAGTGCTTTAATAGGAACGTGGAAAAGGTATTGCTACAAAAATCATATGTTTTACTGGGACCATATCTGGTGCATTCTTAAACAAAAGTAATAATCTTTTAATATTTTCTGGCAGTACGGTACCATGTTGCATTAGTAGCATATTGTGAATAGTCAAAGCAAATGAATGGATACAATGAGTTTTACAGCTCGCCTTCCAGAAGTGAAAGCAATGCACACACCAAGGAGTTGTGGGTAGCAAGAAAATGAGATTGTCCTGCTGATTGGATGCAGACAAGCAATGAGTAATTCAAGAGCTCACAGTCAAACAAACTGCTTGTGGCACTACTACTTGTACCCAATTACCAATTCAGAGAGAAAATAAAAAGCAGTTTCAGTAGAGTCAGGGTGGGAAATCTCCAATTAGCACCAATTAGCGAAGTTGCTTCCTACAGCGGAATTCTGGGGACATAAGGAAAAAAAAATAATCTCCCAGAATGCCTGGTTGGAGCATTTATTTACCAGGTGATGGGACTCCTGAAGAATAACTTGATGAGGATTTGCGCCTGTGGGACTTGAATACAGATACTACTTGGAACTTGCCTGCTCGATTTGACTGGTCAATCATAGGCTGTACTATTCTTCTTCTGGCATTAATAAACCTGCAACAGAATACAAAGAGTAGAAGTCCTTTCATCAGCTTGCTTCTGTGTTTTGAGAACACCTCTGCTTTCAAACTGACAGGATTTTAGCATGGTACGGCAACGTGTTTTGCTTCACGTTGCTTTTTGAACAGAGTATAATTTCACTTTAAAGGATTTTCTTCTAAGTGCTCAGAAATTGTAACCGGTAACGTGCTTATCTTACTAGCCAGCTTAAAGCTGGATTTGCCAGAAGGCTTTGAACAAGTAAACGCAACTGAAAACTTGTGTTAAAAGACAATTGTTTCTTTAACTTCTTCGAGCGACTCGGAACCTGGTTAAAGTTCACAGGCTGGGAGACTTTTTTTCCCCCTTTCCATCCTAGGGCTCCAGCTACCCTTGCAGCTGGCCATAAATGAGGACCAGGCTTTGCCACTCCGTGCTTTCACAAGGTATCGTTAGGTCAGCAAAGCCATCAATTAGGCTGTCTGAAGTTTTATCACCAGCGCAGCAGCAATAAGTGCCGGCCCAGAAAGACTTCTGCTCTTCTGCAACTCCTGCAGTTGGAGCCTGTAAAGGCGGGGGTCGTTTGGAGGTCAGTGCCAGCTGGGGGCGACCTCTGCGGCCCAGCGAGCGGGGACACCCCGCGCAAGGCGACCGCCCGCCCTAAGCTCAGGCACCTTTCAACTCGTTAGAAACCCCCAGTCGCAGGTACATGTGGTTAATATTAGGCCCAAAATAACTTTTTTTTTTTTTTATCTCAAACCGGGGCGGTTGCCGAGGCTTTTGAGTGCTGGTAAAGGCAGTTAGTTGGCTGCGGAGCCTGGATTTAATTTCGCTGGTAATCCAAAAATAAGTGCTTGCATATTTCTTATTAGCTTAATGCGCAGCGATCTACATCGGCACAAGCTAAGCCAAATTAATTTCCCTAAAATAATTTTAAAACTTGCCTATTCACAGAGTTTCTTTCAAACAGGGCAA
The DNA here is from genome assembly GCA_013400875.1 of Anhinga rufa. Lineage (NCBI taxonomy): Eukaryota > Metazoa > Chordata > Aves > Suliformes > Anhingidae > Anhinga > Anhinga rufa. The sequence goes on from VZTV01053667.1 coordinate 14,418, forward strand.
TTTTCTATCACTCAGGAGCCACGCTTGTTTTTGTCCCCCCTCTTTGTGTTTGAGAACACTCTGGAGCCTTCGCGCAGGTTTTGTGTGCTATTTCACAGCTCAGGCTTTCGGCTGGTGACCCTTAAGGAGTGCTAATGAAGTCGAATACTAGTGTTTAATCCTCTTCAGAAATACTAACATGCCCATCATCCAAAACAGCCTCCAATAATTGCCATTGGGCCCGATCCAACGCCTAGCGAAGTCTTTCAGTCAGTTAACTGAAAACTAAGTTCATCTGCTCATTTAGTAAATTGCTGGCCTTTATATAGCATCAACTCCGCAAGGCCTTTTGTTGCGCTTCCCACCCTCCCTCCCGCCCCCCGGTTAAATTCCTCCGCAGATAATAAAAGACGGTGGCACACCTTCGATTGCATCTTCTGTAATCACAGTCGTGGAAATTTCATTAGACAGATGCATAAATGCTACAAGTAACACTAAAGGGCTCTTTTGCATCTCTCTGTTTACATCCAAAAGACGTTCTTTATTCTTTAGGAAAAGTATAATTCGGTTGTCAGAAATGTCATCCTGCCTCAGAATTAGTCATGACTTCAGGTATTAAAATAAAAACTCAGACACAGTCGATGTACTTGTTTATTCCCTCCTGACTGCGGCACAGCGAAGGCATCTCCTACCCCAGTGCTGAGATTTCAAGGCGTGTTTCCGTCCTCAAAGACAAAGGTCCCCGATAGGACTTAATTTGCTGAGCTACTTTCCAGTAACGTTACCGCGCTGACCAAATGGAGCCTGACCTGAACCTCCTCCGTCCAGCACGCCTTTTATCAGCTAAAGTTAAGGCCAATAGAGATTAACAGGAAAGCCTGATAAGACTGTTTTCTCTTCTCCTATGAGCTTCTAATGGTGTATACAGATGGCAAGGTTTTAAAGAATGGAATGAACGTTTACTTAGGCCTGTAAAAAATCACAGACAACAGAAACATCCCCCCACACGCACACACTTTCCGTCTTACTAACCCCTTTTCTTCAATCAGGCCACTCTTCAGGGAAACCAAATTGCTTTTTCGTTTTTTATTTAAACCCCAACCACTTTTATTATTTACATCTGGTGGTCCCCTTATTTATGTCCCTCTCCACTTCCCTGCACACACAGCCCGGCTCACAGGGCTGCGAAGCATTATGGGCCTTGGCTCTCAGCGGGAGAACTCGACACTGTCTTCAAACAAATAATTAAGGGGAAGGTTAAAGGTTCACCCAGAGGTCATATCTTTGGATACTCCTCAGAAAGTTTACATTAGTAAGAAATGGGTGTCCTCTGAAGTGTTCTTTCAATGGGCTCGCACAACAAGGCAGAGCATTAAGAAAATTCTAAGTCCTGAAGGGTTTCAGGTGACAACCGCTTTACCTCCGTAAGGAGCAGACTGGGATACTCCACTCCAGTCTTACATATTTGACAGCCACCACAGGGTAAGCCTTTTGGGACGGGTGTTGAAAAACCAACCTTGCCCAGCCATTCACTCCCAAAAGAGCTTGGCCTTATTTTATTCTGCTGATGTGAGTAAAGCCAGCCTTTCACTGTGAACTCTTCATGGAGGCAATTCACTGGTTGCTCTGGAAATGAGTGTTAAAGCCCTAATCATGAGACCCCCACTCTTCATTTCCCTACAGAAAAAAACAGCAATAAAAGTGATCATGTGTCCGGTAAATCTTGCCAAAAATAGCACTTGGGTTTGATTCCTGATTTCACTATTTCTCCATTTTTCTTTTGCACATGTGCCAAACTGCAGGGGCAAAGGATGTCCTCTAGACCAGCAACACTTTGTCTGAAGAGAAGATACAGTGTCATATACTTAGAAAGATACAGGAGCACAGAGGCTTTAGGCATCCAGATAATTTTGAAATTCCATTTCTACGTCTCCTCTGAAAAATCCTGTCCATAAACGGCATCAGTTATACCCACCAATGGGTATGTCCAAAAAATTACATATGAAGTTATTTACATTTGCAAAATTACAGGTGCAAAACGGACATACATTTCAGGTGAAGCTAAAAATCAGATCCTAGTTTCATTAGCAGTAGCTACATCATGTAATGCATCAGCACAGTTGGTAGATAAGGGCACAGAACGCAGTGTTTGTGGATTATTATTTATTCTTTATACTGCCCCATAAATATGCACAGTGCATAATAGAGACGCAGGAACTAGTCCCTGCCCTAGCCTTTATGTTTTTTGAGGGCTTTTTCTGAATCCCTCAGGGAGCCATCTCCAGGGCCAAAGTAAAGCAAAACACAGCCTTTTGCACAGCACTTCAGTTCGTGCATTGCAGAAACACTGTGATGTTACTTTGGCAGAAATGCCTTCAAAAGGCATTAAGAGACAGGTGAAAAAAAGAGAACACCAACGCCACTATTTCCAGCATTATTTGGAACTCTACAAAAGAAGAATTCACAGCTGACACTAATTGCCTGCCTTGTTCATACCCTTCACCCAGAGGCCAAAGATTGAATGGTCTGAAAAGATGAGTAAAATCTATCAACAAGACATGGATTTCTTTGTTACTCCTCTGTTAATAGTAATTCCTATTATTTGGATGATAGCAGCAGTCAGAGGATCCAACGAAGCTCGGTCTTACTCCACCCCATGCTGCACAAGCACACCATCCAAGAGAACTCAGGGTCTGAACAGATTTCCAGGCAAAGCCTGGGGGAGAGATGCCTTCTCCCTGTTTGCAAAGGGGAACGGAGACAGAAGGAGATTAAGTGACAAGGCCAAAGTCATACAAGAGATCTTTGGCAGAGCCACACACCCAACATAGATTTCCTCAGTCCTCTTTCAGCGCTCCTACAATCTGCTATCCATATGCTATCTTTCCTTTGTTCCCCCAGCTTAGCAGTCAGGCACACTGGCAGGGGACTGCAAAGAGAGCTCACATTGCCACTGTTTGTGCCTTACCTGCTGTGTAGATAAAGAGGGGTCATCAAGCCTCCAGGGCTGTGAGGCGATACCTTCACAAACTCTACATTCATGTGGTACTTGGTCCTCATTCCAGAATGATAAATGAGGTGTGCAATGTTGAGAAATACATGTCATTGACATAGCACGTTTAGTGAAAATCTCACTTCCAGCATTTTGCAAATGACAGATTACTGACCTTGCTTATTCAAACAATAGCCATTTGAATCGAAAGAAGGTTTTTTGCATCTTGTATTCTCCTTTAATTGCTACCTAAAGCAGCCACATATATTTTCTATAACCAGAGTCTGTCTTTCTCACACAAGTAGTCCCGGTAACTTTTGTGGGACAATTTATGGAAGCACAACAAACAAGATTTGGCTCAAAATGTGCAGCAATGTGGACTTTCAAAAGAACACATTTTTATCTGCTTCCAGCAAAACCCAGTAGAGCAGTAAGGGTATACTAGTGAATATGCAACGTAGTCCGGTGATTTGGTAGCCCTAGTCCTAATTGGTTCCTACCATTGCTAATTAGCATGACAATATAATCTAAATATATGCATTTAATTGCATCTCTTAAAATAGAGCCTCGGTTTTCTTTGTCCAAAATAAACATCTATTCTGTATTTTATAAGAAGCCCGGTATTTAATCTTCTTTATATATTTATCATCTTTTATCTCAAGTCATATCAAATGACGTTAAACTCACATTTACATAATACATTTTAATTTTATAATAAATAATGTTCAGATAAAATCTCAGAGAGATATTTCTGCAAAGTGTAAAAGAGAATAAACAGCAAACAGAGATCTCTTAGTCTGCTTGTTCAAGCCTGGCACATTCAAAAAGAATTTTGTTGTTGTTTCCACTGCCTTTTTTCTACTTACTATACCTGTATCTCAAAACACTGTGACCACTCCATAACTGAATCTGAGTAAGATTAGTTCTTGAAATGACCTGTTAGTGACTGTACTGATTGGTAATCAGAATAGAAACATCTCCAGCTTTACTCTATGGCTATCATGGAAAATTCACTTTAAGTACATAGGGTCACAACAGGTCTTGTTTCAGGAGGATGAATTGCATGAAAGCTTACGAAACTACAATGCATCCCCAACTTGAGGTCTAGTCTGAACTCAAGCAAAGAGTGGTATTTAACTCCAGTCACTTGTCTATCCGTCTAACATCTGTGAGATGAGCTGGTGCAAGACTGAACCAGTCCCTCACAGCAGAGTAGATTGTTCCTTCCGAGAGACTGAGGAATGACATGGAGCCACCATGTACAACCGAAAACTTTCCAGTACCAGACTTCAATCTGTATTTCCACTTAAAATATTCATCCCAGAAAATGAGGTGTTAAAATATTGCATTTATTTAACAAACCAGCCACTGCATAAATAGGTTCTCAATTCTTTAAGTGAAAAACAGGGAAACAAACAAATTTGTGAGACAAATTCACAATCAGTTTAGAAGAAGTTTTAGAAGAAGTTTTGCCTCCGTTTAGATTTTAGCCCAAGAAGACACTTCTGCTCTTTCACTTGAAAAGAACAGAGATACTGAATGAACCTTGTCACAGGCTTGGTCATAGAAATAATACAAATAAAAGTAACAATGATAACAACAATAATGTAGGGTTAAAATTGTTTATTTTCTGTCACCTGAATATAAAGCCTAAGTTTTGCAATTTTTAGGTACTCAGAGGAACAGTCTAGCAAGATTTTTCAAAAACCTGCCAAATCTAGATGAGAAGCTCGGCCCTTATTAAACCTAGGTAAATGGGAGCTGAGCCTGATGAATAAATGGGGTTTGAGCACCTGCTTCAATGTTTTGCTGAGTAAGAGCCTAAGAATGCATTCTAAAAAATAATCCAAATGTTTTCACCTCAGATGGGAAAATAAATCTTTGCCTAAATGATATTTCGGTATTTGGACTATGAACATGTCAGTGTTTGGCTTAGGAGTATATACTACACTGATCCCTTGTTGCCCAAGAATGCCCTAATTTGGAAGGGAAAATAACCAATCAAATATTATATCTAAGTCACAAAAATGTTTTCATAAGTAACCTAGAAAATTACTTCTTTCCCAGGCTGAAAGAATAATTTCAGAAGTCTTGAGCAGATCAGAGCAGTGTGAAAGAATGCATTGGAAAAGACTAATTTGCACAAACGCTTTTATCAATATACACCCCCTCCACCTTTACAGCAGTGTTTGTCTATCACCCAAACTTTTATCTGAGCAAGTAAAATCTAGTTATCTTAGTTTATTTAACTTCTCCCTCTAATCTGTATTTTAAACTGACAGAATTAGGTTTAGGTGTCCTTCCGTATGTGTGTGTGTGTACAAAAATAGATGAAAAAGCCCTTGTTTATGCTTCACTGAATCTATGCCGCACCTGGTTACCAACTCCTATTTGCCACATTCCTTATAGGAAATTAAAAAAAGCTGAGTTAGTCACCTGGAAATGAGCCATCTAAACAAGGCTTCCCTAAGTCATGAATATTGAGAAATGGAGTCACTTACACGATTGGTTTTGAGAGGAAGAGGGAGGGACAGGCAGGTTCATTCCCTGACAAAACTTCACATAGTTTTGGACAGCTTTGTTAGAGAAGGGGGCTTATGGGCTGTTTAAACTGATTTTTCTTAAGCTAATTTAGACATCTCACATCTGTCAAAGGTGTGATTCAGAGGACCTAAGTCAGCATCCACGTTCGGTGGAGAGAAGGCTCCAGAAGATGATGGAAAGCAACTAAGCTGGGTGCCTAAGGCAGCCCGAGGCAGGCGCTAACCGTCCCGAAGACCTCTGCCGCATCTTGTATGTTTATGTTGGAGCTCCTAAAAATATGTTATGCCACTCGGAGCTGCCAATTTTTGGAAATCATGAATTTGCCCGTCCCATAACCGTGAGACTGTCCTAAAAAAATCAGAAGTTTAAAGAGAGCTCTTCTCGGTGTTTACTTTGCGAGTTTTTCAGTCATTGTGCCACGTTTTTAAACGGCTCTTCTCAGCCACAAAATCTAGAAACTTACTTGAAAAGATTCTCACGTAACCATTGTCTCCTGAAGCTGGGACCTCGAGTTAACATGAAATAACTTGAGCCTTGTGATAAAATCATGAGAATTGGCAAGACGGGCATCTATTCACCTCAGAGAAAATCCGTCTTGTTAAACATGTAACTCTCAGTTACCAGGCTTCCTCCTGGGAGCGTGGGGAAGTGATTTGGCTCTGCCAAGGAAGGACGTGGTGCCTGTCACCGGGAGCACCTGCGCTGCAGCACAGGCCCCGGGGAGGCACCCTGCCCGCGCTCTGGGGCAGGGCCTCGTGCGCCGGACCCCTTCCCTGCAATGAGGGCAGACGTTCGGGAGGCCCCACTCTCAGTCGGGGCTCCCTGGTGCTCCCACAAACCCGGAGGCCCCGTGGCCACCTGGCTCCCCGCCGGCCCGCGCCCCGCTGCGTCCATCGGCCTCGCCGCCGGCCCAGGGCGGTGAGAGCCCAGCGCCGAGGCCAGCGCGGGCCTGCCTCGGGGTCGGTGCAGGCCCCAGCGGCGNCCAGCCCGCTGGGAAGGCGGGCGGCATGGCGGCGTGGCGGCGTGGCCGTCAGCGCGAAGGCGGTGAGCAGCGCCCGCTCCGCGCCCGCGCGTGCTGCGCGGTGGGCGCAGGCTTCCTCCCAAACCTCAGCTTTCGCGGAAAAGTATCATCCCGTATTCCCTCTGGGTTTCTGGCGGGTGACGAGCGCCTTCCGGTGCCTGCAATCGCACCTGAAGCCACATAACACGCTGGCGATGGCTGTTGCTCTTTCACGGGTGCCATCAGGTTATTCATATAGGGTTATTTATCATGCACCGTAAAAATGATCTTTTAAAGACACTTGAAAGGAAGGGAGGAGACAAACAGACGTACTTCCTTAGCTATTCATATCTTACAGATAAAATGCAAAGTCAATAGACATAAGCTGTAGTATATAACCTCATCCTGTACTTGATTTATTGCAGATGGGAATCAACTAGAAACTGAATCACTTTGAAATTTTTACTACTGACATTAAAATTCCAGGTTTGTATACATACATCTTGTGGAGATGCTAAATACTATTTTAGCTAATTTGGCATGCGCTTTGATTTGCTAACACTTAGACATCCATGTTAAAGGTAGATAACAGATCTCCTATAAAATCTTAAGTAACTCATGCATTTAAAGATGTGTTAATTTATCATCTTAAACTCTTTAAACTTTCAACTTAAAAAGGAAAAGGTTTTCAAAACTAATGAGGGTCCAGCAGTCTTGAAAACACAATCAGCTTATCTAGCTTCTGACACAGGAGTTGAGGGATCTCATTTTAGGTAACTTTTTTTTTAAAAAAAAAAAGGTGTAGTTTTTGAATAATATCACATCGAAGTATTTTCACAACTTTTTAACAGTTTCATATGAAATTTTTTAGCCAATTCTAAACTGACCCGAAAAGGAGAGTTGTCAACAAATTTAACATCTGTTTAACTTCCCTGATCAAATTAGATGAAGGCACTAATTCTCCTTCTTACTTTTCCGTGGAAACTACCTAAGTAGCAACTTGCCAAAAATGCATAAAGGTGTTTAGCAATCCTGTACTGGGTATGTTTGAAGAGATCAAGGTGCACTCACATGTCCTGTGCTATGGATATCTCTGATTAGCTTGTCATCTGCTCTGAAGAAGATGTAGCCCAACTCTCCTATACTATGTAACAGGCCAGCTGTTAGCTGTCTGTCAAGCACCTAAAGTGGACAAGTAGTCCAGGAGCAAAAATGTCACTCCTTTGATCTGGCAAGGAGCAGCTGCTGATTTATAGAGTAGGACTTTGTTCTTCCGTTCTATTTTACTTTCTTTCCTAAGGCAGAACCACAAAATCCAGTAGAAAAAAAAAAAAGTGCCGTTCTCTGCAACATCAACAAGCTCTGACAACTGCAACAGGGCTTTTCTTGGCCCTAACAAAGCTCTCAGGCATCTCCTTTGACGCTCACCTTTTTTTTTTTCCCTTCTTCTTTTTGCAATGCGGTAGTTATTGTTTAATTCAGCTTCTGTAAATGGAATGGACTGTGGCCAGCAAGCCTGGGGCATAAACACACCTGTATGAAAGAAGCCTTATTGTAGCAACCATCTACAACCAACCTGCACATGCACTACCAGTTCGTGAGTTCAGAAGGAATGTTCCATTTTCCCTGACAGTAAATTTTGCCTTAAGATAACAATTTTTTTTTGTACCCACTGTCCTGTCTTGACCATGAAGCTTGTGCACTTTTTCATTGTTATTAAAATCTAAAGGAAAAAAATATGTATTTTTCTACCTGTCAACCAGCTGACCTCAGGAAATTGGATCCAAAGAGCCCACTTTAAAAAAACCACAGCCAAAATGTATTTATAGAAACACACTGCTGAAAGTTTGAGAACTACTGATCCTAAAGATGCCTGTTCTGTTTCAGAGACAGCGATGCAGCCTCAGCCACCTCCAGTTTATACTGTTACAGATTCTCCTCAAAAAAAGCATGTTGCAAAACAAGTACTCAGTAAGAAACAGCATTTGATGCAATTAACCAGACTGCGGCACTACCAGCCCAGAGTCAATGCTCTGTTCAGATCTTAGACCCAGAAGGTGCTGAGCAGATTCTGTGAGGTGATCAGTCACTCCATGGGCTGTTAAACTCCTGTCTCACGAATAGCGAGGGAGATTTCCTTTATTTCCTTTCTGATCTGTTTTCAAGTTTATTAGCTAAAAAAACCATATCTACAGGCCACAAGAAAAAGCTGCATTATAATGCTGCTGAGCTGGAGAGGAGTGCCTTGTGTGTTTACGGATGGGGAAGGGAACCACACAGCAAGCTGTGAATTTGACCCTGGTATGTGTCTACGCACGTGCTGTGTTCACACTTCTTTATACTGTAACTTTAAAAACAGACAAAAGGGATTACAAAAACAAAGATGAGAAGAGGTGAGGGTGGTGAGGGCGACATCATGACTACATGATCTTTTGCATATATGTTAGCTTGTGGAAATAAATAAGAACTATTACAGCCAGGGCCCTAAGGGAGGCAGGAAAATGATGATGTACAGGATAGTATAAAATGATATATTAAAAACTGTGCTGTCAGTGGAACAATAGAATATTAAGCAAAAGTCCATAATAATTGGCAGATATTTAGCTGTAGACATCTTTCTCTGGTTGGTGAGCACTAAAGTATACGTGAGAGGAAAGAGAACTAGTTAGGCAATTAGAAGTAATGGGCATAAATAATACACTATGTATAAATACATCCCCCCCTCTCCCATGTTATAGATAGCTCTTATCCAGACACACCTAATCACCTCTCAGTAAGTCATACCTACATGCTGGTATCCCTTGTGTTTTGCTCTTTGCACTGTCTGGTTACTAGAGATTCTGCTTATGTAAATCTCCTTTCTCTCTGCCAATGCAGAATCATGTTCATTTTTTTCCTTTAATTATTCCAATACTGGTGGCAAGACTATATCAAACCAGCAGGTCTAATGGCTTAGCAGCTAAAGATGTGTCAACACCACAGACACCATGAGACTGCAGCCTGCCATGTTATGGAATACGTGCTCCAGAGTGACTGAAGGTATTAACAGCACAAGTGTGGGACAGCTATATTATTTAAGTGCGCTAAAATGAAGAGGTAATTATACAGATCTTCCCAGTGTCATACTGGTGATGGTTTTACTCTGTTTCATGCCATTTTATGTTCTTTATATCCCACAGAAATCAGGAGAAAATGCTCTAAAAACATTTTTGAGAGTTTGTTAGTGTATGAGTGTGATTTTTGTATCCTCGTGTCTTAGTTACTGTAAGCCAAACTGGTTTGGAATCATGGAACAGAAAAATTAAAAAACCTCTGTGGAGCCATTTCCTCAGCCTATCACTCCATATCCCAGGCTCCCATACTTTCTGACCAGTGCTTCATCTCCCCCAGGGCTCAGCTCTTGCTCCCCAGCCTACCTTGCTGGCTCACCAGAGATAATTGCAAAGTACAGCTGGCGAGTCAGCGATAAAGCTTGCTGGTGCTCTGCAGGGGTCCTAGATGGCCAGATATGTGATGATTGAGGATATATATGTGCATGTTACACCATTTCTTTTCTCTCTGCTGTTTTCATTCTTCTGAAAGCTAAGGGCTGAAACCGGGAAGGTTTGTGCTTTCCGAAGCACTTGAAAAGCTGGTTTCCCCTGATTTCAGTACTCAGCTGGCTTATGGGCTGAGCAGAGCACTGGAGGAGCCCGTGCTCAAGTGCACCACGTTTCAGTTGTTGTTGGCCTCCCCAGCTAAAGAGGGGGCTATTAATGTGTTTTTCTTTCTTCTGCTAAAGGACAGGTAGATGGAGAAGTTTCTCTTAATGTAGTCGCTGCCACTTAAATATCTCATGTGAAAATGAAACCATACCACAAAAAGAAACTTAAAACTGAGCACATATTTCTTCAATGAAAACTGGCCAGTTCTGTAATGTGTTCCACTATCCCATATTCTGCATACAATTGAGATATCTGTTATGAAATGAAACCCAATCTATATAACCTATCTAATATTTATCTTTCTTTATGAGAGCAGTTTGGAAACTCTGTGTGTGATCTTACATAATTTTAATAACTGGTTGCTGATGGATTTCAATATTAACTCTGAATTAACTCTGACTGTTCTGACTGGTAGGGTGTTGAGACTTAATTTTCAGGAGAATTTCACTAATTGTTCCTGCACTGCGTAGGGGTGAAAGGCATCTAAGAATATGTGTATAAACCTGCATTTGAGTCCACAAAACTGGTAATTGCAGGGCCGTATCCAACAATGCTGATCACTTCAGCCTGGTCTAGTAAAGCACTCAGATGTATAAGGAAAATTTTCAAAATGACCAAGTCCTATTATCAAAATCATCATGAGCCCTGTAAAGCTAATCCTTACATTCAGTGAAATTCCAAGCTAGAATGCAATAATAGGCTCCCAAGAAAATTTCTGTCTGTGGTTAGATGTTCCAGGAATCACCAGAAGGTGGAATTAGATACCTAACTGCATTTTTTGTGTCAAAAAAAAAATAAAAAGGCCCTCACTTAGCACTGAAAGTGCCTAAATTCTTGAGGCATGTAGATTTCTACTTTTTAACATCCCATCGCATCATCATTCTTGCTGCTGCGTATGTGTGTATCCTAACAGTGAGTTACTTGCTGCTGTAACCATCCTCTATCTTTGAGTTAGAGGAAGACACTTATGTCCAGTTAGGATTCCTATGGATCCTTTTAGTGAGGCAGACATCTTAGGACAGGTCTGTTCTTTGTTATAACAACACAGATAAAGATCTATCTCCTTTATAGCTGACACCGTAATTATTTGACTGTTTATCTGGAAAGAAGGAGATCAAGTTTTGCCTCCCTACCCTGCTTGATTTGGAACAAAGACTTGAGCATAGGTCTGCCACATCCTAAAAGAATATCTGAATCACCTCAGTATTCAGTACAGTGAACAAAGCCCTTTCAGTTCTCATTCTGAAGATGTTCCACCTGAAGTAAGTAATTATACAGTCATAATTAACCAGCACTTAACTCTCACACATCTGAAGCTGGAGCCCTAACCAAGAGGCTGTACAGTCAAGCCCTTGTTCTTCTTTAATTTTGTTCTACTGACTAGTCGTTACATACACAACAGAAGGGGCAGACAAGAGAACAAGAAAGGCATGATAGTGAAGAAGAGTAAAGATGGAGCATTATGTTCAATAGCCCATTGATTGGGAAACTCAACTCACTTGGAACAGTTAAGACATTGATTTAAATCAAGATGAAGAGAAGACCTGCAAACATATATCCTATTTAACAAGTGAATTTTCTAACCAATGAGCCATTGAGTATAGCACTCCCTCTACCCTATTTGCCTCTTTTGTGTAAAGCTTGGTATGGCTGATGTATGACAAGAACTTTGGCTGGATTTGGCCCCTGGGGAGACACACTGAGGCAAGGCTGATTTTGTGTTGAAAGTTGTGAGTCACTCTGGAACACGTTACTCTCTATTTATCACCATACATGTATTTGTGTTC
>VZTV01053670.1:0-16355 GCA_013400875.1 Anhinga rufa
TTCTGTATTAAATTTTTTTTGAAATCTAAACCAAACAAGAATCAAATTACAACAATTCTGAGCCAAGTATTCAACAGAGGCATTGTTTATTACTGGCCTGTAATTCTGAATTACATTGACTCGTTTCACTGATCATCTCCATACCTGCCCAAAGTTACATTTTTGTATAGGACAGATCCACCTTTCTCGAGCATCTTCCATGAAGAACAAAGAAGGAGGTACAGCCATAGAGAGCTGGCTGACAGATGAAAAGAAAGTCTTTTTAGACACTTCAGAAAAGCATGTCACCCCTGGTCATTGTGATGTCCTCTGCCTCCCTTGTGATGCCTCTTTCAGAACATTTACCTGAAAATTTATGGTATTAATACAGTACATTTACACTTCAGCAAAGGCATGCTTATTCACCAAAGAGTTCCAGCAGACTAGCGTTTAGTAAATTCACCTTAAAACCACCTCCAAGTAATAACTAGTTATGTCAAGTATAAGCTGGCATACAAAACCATTTTTAAATTAAAACTAAGTCTGTTTACCTTGCTTCAAGAGTTAGATTTACTCCCCCAAAAGCCAGAGAGCACACTGTGCAATCAGAACACTTTAGCTGGCTGGCCAAGAAGCACTCTGGACAGATCACACCACTTTCTAGGTATCTTCATTCCATCTGTATTTATTGAACAACATTTACATATTGATCGCTATGCCATTAGCTGCTTTAATAGCATCTTTACATAGAAGAGGTAATGAAGAACATCACGCTACGATGGGGGAAGAGTGGTAAAATGTCTTTTCAAATGTCTTTTTTTTTTTTTCCCAAGCTACCATAAGCGAAGAAAGTTCTCAGACTGAGTGTGCTGGAGTCCCACAGTGTGTGCGCCACAGATCAACAGCTTTGCTGACAATAGCGTCAGTGTTGTCTTGAGGAATCTACAAAAGATAGGGGCAAGATGCCTTGTCAGAGCACTTTATTTGGACTGTTTCGTTTAAAATAGAGATTTTAAATTTCCAGTTCAGATTTTGCCTCGTTATAAAAAAGAAAACAAAATTAGGATCCCATCTCCCTGCCCTACCATGCCTCAGTCCTACACACGCCGTATTACCTCCTGGTCTTAGACAAAAAGCTTGTATTTACAAAACGGTAAGATGACCACCCAGGCATCTCACGCGTCACTCATCCCTAACCTGACATCAGGCAGAACTCATACTAGCCATCCATGACCACAAACGTATCCAATCAAACTAACCTTGGCTACACTGGGATCCTACGATCCTGCTGTGATGCTCGCTACTATTCACAGAAGGAAAGTTCAGGGTCAGGTTCATGACCCCATCCTTACATCAACAGAAAACATACCTTGAGTCTGTATTTTTTGCACCTTGCCTGAGTGTGAGTAAGGTGCCAGAAACCAATCCTGAGAGGAGATCCAGAAAAATTAACCTAACCTCATCTGCACTTACTTTCACAGAAAACCCCTTTATTGTCAAATGAATAGTATCAAATCTGTACCAACATAGATAACACATTCCCCAAAGCCTAAAAATCATTTCATTCTTTGAAAGCCTTACCTCCTGATCGACAAAACTATTATTCTCATCCCTGCACATTCTCTCTTTACCTTGGTACTACCACACTATTCTCAGTAAGTAATGCAATAATATCTTATAGTATGTTTGCAACAGGCAAATGACTTTAAGGCTGAAACACATTTTTATAAACCATAAAAGGCAAAGCACAATAAAGTACTTACGTTTTCCAAAAACTGCATGATCTTTTCTGCAGTATTCAGTGCTATTATCTTCATTTTAAAGGTTAATAATATCTCCACAGCAACAAAAACTAGAATCTTGCAGGACCCACTAATAACTTTGTCCCAAACTCTAAAACAAACAAACAAACAAATTAGTGATTCCTTTTAAGCACTGTTGTAGTGCTTATCTGCTTCTTTATCTGCCAGAACAGTCTTTGTGCAATCACCTTTTTCTAGATTATTTTTCTGAACGACAGCAATGTATTGCATTATTTGGGTCAGGGTAAATAAAAGACATTTTATCAACTCCTAAATCCGTACAGAGCACAGCGATGGCAAGCAGTAATGTATTGATATGTTGCGTTCTTATTTAGAAATTGAACTGTTTACAAGCTCAAATACGAAAAGCAAATCTTGTTTTAATAGCCTGGAGTGTGACAACTATTCCACAGCATATGGTAAAGGTGAGAAGTTTTCCTAATGCAAAAACAGGAACAAACTCTATTAGCATGCCTAAAAGAGACACTCTTCAAACAGTTCAGTAGCTGAAAATTCAAAAGGATGTAATACTGAACTACTACATCTCAAGAAGCTGAATATTCCAGGTCATTGCTGTATGAAATAAAGACGATATATCAGCATGATATAATCCAAGATGTTTAAATGAGACACAAGGAACAACTATTAAGTCTTTCAATCCATCCCACTGTGCACAGACTCTCTCAGGATTACCTAAGCCATCCTACCATTTGTATGAAACTGCACCCAGACCTCACAGTTTTAACAAAATCTGAAAGGCAGGCCTCCAAGGGCTGCAAGTACTTTAGCAACAGAACTTTGATGAATATTAAAAGGGATCCACACTACTAAAACAGCCTGCAACAATTTGAAATCATCCTTCAGCCAGCAGCTCTCTCTCAGGCCCAACTCAACAGACTCGGGATGAAAGATTATCCAAAACCAGTGTGAAACCATCTGTCGGATGGCAGCTTCTATGGCGTTGCATTATTTTTAGTCCTTGAATTTTAAGAGCTGTGTCAGAAAGACTTTCTGAGGATTACTGTTCTTGCTCCTTCTGGGCACTTGTTAGAAGTGTTCCTCCTTCCAAATAAAAACACGGGGGACAAAGATCACATACTACCCTCCATAATCTCTGAATACAGTAACACTAATGGGAAAACATCTTCTGCAGCCCACCTATAAACTTGAATCTATAGGCGTGCTTCTTCCAAAGACAACTGAATTTTTATATGACCTCCTCTCTCAGAAGAGCTTGCCCTTCAGCCTGCAGTGCCAGGAGAACACAACGCAGGCGTAACAGGAACTTTGACAGCTGAATTGAAGAGCTGGTATCACACCTTTAAACAAGGAGGAGTTAAGAAGTGAGAGTCCAACAAAGAGCCATGAAGATGATGAAGGGACTGGAACATCTCTCCTATGAGGAAAGGCTGAGCGAGCTGGGACTGTTCAGCCTGGAGAAGAGAAGCCTCAGGGGGGAATCTCATCAGTGTATAGAAACACCTGAAGGAAGGGGGCAAAGAGGACAGCCAGGCTCTCCTCAGCAGTGCCCAGTGACAGGCCCAGAGGAAACAGGCACAAACTGAAACCCAGGAGGTCCCCTCTGAACATCAGGAAACACTTTTTCACTGTGAGGGTGACCTGGCACAGGTTGCCCAGAGAGGCGATGGAGTCTCCATCCTTGAAGACACTCAAAAGCCGTTTGGACACGGACCTGGGCAACCAGCTCAAAGTAGCCCTGCTTGAGCAGAGGGATTGGTGGGGCCAGATGACCTCCAGAGGTGCCTGCCAACCTCAACCTTTCCGTGAATCTTCGTGAAAAGCTTTTAGAACTCCTAATGTGGAAGGGTTGCTGCTGTTACACAGTGCTTATTTTTCACACGGTGACTCAAGTAATTTCTTTGTCAGTTTCTTAACCTTCTATTCACATAGCTCTTTTGATGCTATTTTCACAACGTCTCCATTCATCAAAAAATTTAGTCTAGAATTTAACTTACAATGAAGAAATGAGGAAAGAACATGTAAAATCCTCAGGACTAGTTTCCTTCTTTTTTAAGAAGGAAACACACAAAATAACTACATGGACAGATGGGAAAAAAGGCACTGCCAATTTCTTTTCCCTTTGCAATTTAGTTTTAAATCCCTGTATTGCTATGATTAAAAATTAATATAATTCCCATATTGGCTGGAACAGTAAATAATCCAATAATCCAGAATTACTGCTTCCTTTGTGGTTCAAGTATCCTAGGACAAGTGATCACTGTAAATATCACACTGATGTTGAAGTCAGGTCTAGAAGATTTAAGCAAGGCTATGAGAAAACTGAGACCACATTCCTGTTCCGCACCGTACAGGTCATCCTGTTTACTTCTAATACATTTCCTTCACAAACCTATCTGTTTAGAACCCAAGAAGAGGTCCCCATGTGTTTCATGGGCATCGGAACTGTAGTTATGAATGACAATACAGAGGGTAGCAGATGTCAAAAACTGGAAAGAATTTTCAAAGTTCATATTAAAGTTTATGTTCATTCAAATGCAAATTTACTAATCTGAATACAAAATACCCAGCCTTCTTTCATTATTTTGCTTCCAAGTCTCCTGACTTCAGTCTCCATAATTATACTACAGTAGGTTACATTTCATGCTCAGAAAACACTGTTTTCCTGCATTATTTAGTATGATTCCAGAATAAATGTTTTTAACAATGGCAAAATAGATGCAGTATCTAAATCACCAGTGTCTAACAAATTTTGGAAGAGGGTGTGCAGCAAAGTGGGCGAGATGTCAGCACTACCCAGCTGTGCCTGCTGCAGTATTTTTCCCCTTAGCATTTCCAGCTCTTGTTACTCGCCATGCAACTCCACCGACAGCGATAGGGGAATGACTGCACGACACTGTGATCAACAGAGCAGCGGTCAGCGCCTTGTCTATACCAGTAGAGCCAGGAATAGCAACATAAACTGTGTCAGAAAAGTGTTTACTTAGAATGGAAAAAAAACACAGCAGTTTCAAGGAAACGTGTATTTTGATGATTCTATTCTAATATAGCAGCCTTTATACACTGTATCTCTATTGATGATAACATACATATACTACTTTCGCTTTTTTAAAAAAGTGTTTAAACAAACAGTTAAGATCAAGTGTACTGTCAGAGACTGCAACTTTTTACCCATTTTTTGATACTCCTAGAGATGGGAAGATTAAAACAGAAATGTCAGGCAACTGTGCCTATAGTGCTACTGAGGAATGCTGAAAAAGAAAGTATACCCTAAATCCATTATGTTTTTTGTGACTATCATCCCCTGTGAAATATAACAGTATTCAGTTAAGCACAGGAGCACTCTTGTAGGTCTATTTCTTGAGCAGTGAAACAGTAGAAACAACCACAAGGAAAAATAAAAAGAAACAGGAAGCTATGAAGGTAAAGAGCATGCCAAGGATCATGCAAAGGAAGCCATTTACTTTTCACCGAGCTTTTCCTGTAGACACGATACAACTTACTGTGTGCACGTGCAGGAAGGCATGGCATTCTCAAGGCAGTTTCTGAGGTTCCTCAACCACTACAGCGCAGCAGTATACAAAAAGCATTCATTGCGGCATTGCTGCTCTCTCTGTTTCTGAAATATTATCGTTAATCTCACAGCTTTTCCCCCTAGGCTGCAGGGTAGCATACTCAACGTTATTCCCTGGTTCCAGTCCTCCCATGATCCAGGCCGGAGATGTTTAGAGAACCAATGCTTGCTCCTCTGCCTGCACTTCTGGGTGTCCTTCCAATGGTAACTGGGCATGGAGGGACACGATGAGGCTTGTGCAAGTCTCATCCTGATGTTATGTCATGGATCTTGTCTCCAGAGCTGGGAAGCAGCTCAATTATTTACACAAAGTCAAAGAGACCTAAGTTTCTCTATAGTAGTAGCACATGTACATGTTCTTATGCCCTCCCGCTCCATAGTAAATTTAAGGCATTCTTCATATTTCTGTTGTGCCTACTAACAAATGACTTGGTTTTTTACCACCAGATGTAATTTACGCAGGACGTGAAGATTACAGATGTAAAACTACAGAAGCCATATATTAATACATGAGGTAGTATGAAAGGCATAATATAATAAGATATAATGAGATTTCAGGAAAACTACCAAATACTCTCCCCCAAACAAGCAACCAGAGGCTAATAACCTAACACCACCTCATCAGCTACTACAGTCCTGCTAATGCCAAGTCTGCAGTGCAGAATACAAACAATGTTCGTCATGGGCATGATACGTGATCGGCAACTTTAGGCCATAAAAAAAATGCCTGGCTTATTCACAACTATATCTGCAAAGCTGCACTACCTCTGTTGTAGCTGGATCATCTGGTGTGACAGGGCTGGAATAAACTGGCAGCCCACGTGCCATTTCACCTGCCGAGTTGAAGGGACGCCGAGCTTTAACAGCAGGGCTCTCCGGCTGAGGGCCCACACAGCACCATTTGAAAGCTCTCCTTGCATGGGCCTCACTGAACAGATGACCAGATAGGCTGTTGCAGAATTCAAGCAAATAGGGCAATGGTGAGTATAAAAACAAAGGTGTGATCCAGTTCTCTCCCTGTTTCAGAGATGAGTAAGCCTTTCTGTCCCTCTCGAGCCTGGGCTACAGGCTGGTTCATGTTCCAGGAAGCAGCCTGTCTATATTCCAGGTGGGATATGGGGCCCTGAGGATACAGTGCCTTTGAAACAGCTAGTCTGCTCCTCTCTTTTACCGATGTGGCACCTTTAAGAAGTTTAAGAAGCTTGTCACATAACATGTCAAGTGTATTAGGGCAAGCAAAGACACTGCATAAGCTCAAAGAAAAAGCTTCTACTTGAAACCCGTCTATATACGTTTTCCAAGCCCATTTAAATTAAACTGATGCATAAATTTTATCTATGGTATAACTAGGAGAAGTGTGCTATAAAGCAGTATTTATACTGAATGACATTGCCTGTCAGGAGTAAAACTGGTATTATGCAACTTCATCTCACCATTATCGGATAAATTTTTCTGCATAGCTCATACAAATCTTGTACACCTTAGAGAAAAATGAAAACCATGAAATTTAGATTTAGCTTCCTGGCAGAAAAGACTACAATTTATAGAAAGCAAACAACCTAAGCAATACAGTACTAAATTGTAAGTTCAATTAAATCATAAAAGACTGAGCTCAGATCATCTCTCACTTTATAAAAAAAATAAGTAAAACTCACAGGAGAACTGGAGACCTGTTTTCAATTCTCAGCATTTCCAGCACTGCCATTTGGATACATTTCAGATAAGCACCGGGGCTTCTAGATTCTAATCCAAACTGAATCTCCAAGCATTAATTAAGTTCATCTGTCACATGCTACCCATGAAATATGTTATTTCCTTAGCAAATTAGGCCATTATGATTATAACTGAATAATTCAGAAACCTAAACTGACAAGAAAAAGTGCACCTTTATCATATTCCCACAAGAACTACTGGGGGAAAGGGATTGCTGTGCCATCAGAAGTACCGACACTAATATTTGTTTTTACTCCAGAGTGATAGAAAAAGCCAATATTTTGACCGTTTCCATGAAAAAAAAAAGTATTTAAAAAATTTCAGGTCATCAAAATATTCTATTTCAGTAACAGTATATGAGAAGGCTAAACAGTACACTAACTAGACAAAATATTTTCTATAAATGAACTGATTCAAAATGGTAGAAGTTTGAAACTAAGGATTCTGACAAGATGAAATATGAAATCAAAATTCTTCATCTACATTTTTTCTTTTACACTATCAAGATGACACAGCTCCATAAAGTGTTCAATTTTCAACAGAAAACAGAAAAAAAAACCCTGAATCTTCCAATAGCTCTGATGCAAATTCCTCTTTCAGCTCTAGTTCTCAGCCATAAGACCTAACAGCAAAATTAAATCACATAAGCTCTACGTAAAATTATCTCCTAGAAGACATGCAAAGAGGTTCCTAATGCAGTAGTTTGCAAAGGCTATTTCAGATCACAGAAGCCTACAGAAAAAAAGGCCTGAAGAGACTGGCAAGTCCCAAGTAGAGCAGTCACTTCTACTGAGAGCAGTTTAAGGCATTAAGTTTCATACAGAGAAAGCACAATGAAACAAGGTCAATTGTTACCTGCGGAAAGTAACCTACAAATGCAAATGAGAAACAGAGATGCGGGCAAGCCATACGTGTTCAATTGCTTTTAAAGGATGTAACAAACATTTTATACATGCTTACATAATTTCTGTAGCCATAAAAGTAGTAAAAGCTTTTAGCCGCCACAACACACACAACCACTACACAGAGATGACTGTTTTGGAGCCTTATAGGTGCCTGATAAGAAGAGCTTGCCATGCAACAATTACTGTGCTGCACACAGCGTAACACCTAAAGGTCTACTACCAAGTCCTTCAGTTTTGGTTCAACTTTTTTTTCTCTCAGACATATTCCTCGCCAACAGTAAAACATACAGAACCTCAAAGACCATGGTACGACAAGACTAGAGAGTGTGATTTCTAATCTTATAGCTTGTTCCCTAAAACCCCCTTATTTTCATAAGGACAAATAAAACATTTTTTAAAACAGCTGTTTCCCACTTTCCTTCATGAAATATGAAGCCCCAGAAAAAAAAAAAGCAAGATTGCATTCACTATTCAGATTATGACCAACTTTACCACAGTAAAGTATTTTCTACAGAGCATTTTACAAAGCTTTCTGCTTCCATGCTACATTCCTGTACTAGCCACTGAAGTCCTGGAGGTGCTGGAGTAACAGTTCTTTGAACCTTGTAACTTTTCAAAGTTCTCAGGCAGCTGAAAATGAAACCATTGTTTTCTTTGTGCCACCTCCTGCTCAGCTACTAGCAACTCTTGTTAATGCTTCTCTACATCTAGCTTGAATTTTCTGCTTTCCAGGAGTTCTCAGGCAGCAGAACTAGAGAAATCATACAAGCTTCATTTCAAAAGCCATTCAGTGAAGTGCCATGCACAAGAATTTTCCCCTTTTAAAAGCTAGACAATCTATTTCTAACTGTAGAATCCTGATATAATGCACTATTTCATTAACTCTGTAATACTCAACCTGCCCTAGTACTTTTTAAAAATAAGCACTCTGTCATGGTTTAACCCCAGCCAGCAACTAAGCACCACACAGCTGCTCACTCACTCCGCCCCCCTCCAGGGGGATGAGGAAAGAATTGGAAGGGTACAAGTGAGAAAGAAACTTGTGGGTTGAGATAAAACCAGCTTAATAATTAAAAAGAAATAATAAGAATTTTTTAAAATTGTAAGGAAAAGGGGGGGAAAAAAAATAAAGAGAGAGGAAAGTAAAACCCAACACAGACAAATGATGCAAATGAAAATAATTGCTCACTACCAACCAACTGACCGATGCCCAGCCTGTCCCTGAACAACAGCGCCCCCAACCAACTTCCACCCCAGTTTTATTGCTCAGCATGACGCCATATGGTGTGGGACATCCCTCGGGTCAGTTGGGGTCAGCTGTCCCGGCCGTGTCCCCTCCCAGCTCCTTGTGCCCCCCCAGCCCCTCGCTGGTGGGGTGGGGTGAGAGGCAGAAAAGGCCTTGGCTCTGTGTGAGCCCTGCTCAGCAGTAACGAAAACATCCCTGTGTTATCAGCACTGTTTCCAGCACAAATCCAAAGCATAGCCCCATGCTGGCTACTGTGGAGACAATTAATGCCATCCCAGCCACAACCAATACACATTCCCAAAATCTTTTTCATCTAATGATACTACAGTATTATAATCACTCCCTAAGAAAGGATTTTGGTTAAAAAGCCTAAAAACTGGATACCATTCAGCTATCTGTCACTAAGAGGGGATTTGGAGTTTTAAATCCTAGGAGGCATTAAGCGTCTAACAGAATCAGCCGCTATATTTAACTCCATTTTTAATTTCAACGCAAGAAATTATCGCACAGAGATTATCTTGCATCAGTAACAAGTGGAATAAAATCCTATTTTATCATTTCCAAATCAACAATAAAGTTAACTCCATAATGTTATAAATAAAGCAAGGAAAGCTCTTTACCTGCTAGTGATGACAAAAAGTTAAAATTACTTGTAATTACAAACAGAAAGAAAAAAAAGAGAACTTGCCTCTGCAAACTGGACTCGGGTAAACAGCCTGCAAAACACTTTTTAAACCAAAGATCGTAAGGGAGTTTGCTCATTGCAGCACATGCTTTCAGATGCATCAGGAGTCTGTTATCTTCAATGTTCAAATACTGCTCCAGAATTTTTGGCTGAGAAAGGAATTAGAAAATTTTAGATAACTCCTACCAGAGTACCCGCCATAGGGTATGGAGGTCCACACTGTAAGACAAGAAATGTCTTAAAAATTCAATTGGCATAAAATAACATGTTAAAATAATGAACCTGCATTGTTTTAACTAAAAACATCATGTTCCAAATTACTGTGCTGATTTTTGCCATTATCTAATTAAGCACTTAACTAAACAAACAACCTCAGGTTCCTTAAATTGCTGACCACTAGCAGAACTTCTAAAACATGCAGTGTTCCCTAATGCAAGGAGGCATTAGAGAGCTTAAGGCAATGCAGAGATTAAACGTGCACTAATTACTGCTACCTTCACAAGTAAAATTGAGTCTCATTCACCTCAAACCTAATCGCCTTAGCACATGTCAAAAAAAATTTCTACACACAATGCAGCAAAACCCAGAAAATCAATTCTGAGAGTAAATCCCTGTACAACATATTAAAAGCTGGACATTGATTGCTTGTTTAAAAATCCAAAGTATTTAGAAGTATAAACATGTGGATAATTCTCATTTTGTTAAAATTCTAATGTAGCACAATTTATGTTTTCATAAAATCAGGAGTACCTTTATGCTTTTGCCATAATTAGGTAAACAGCTAATGACTTCAGCTGTCAAAGGGAGAAAACACTTCCTTTGTCCATATTCTACCATCCACAGTCTTGGTACAACGACTGTATCAGAACAAAAACTTAGGGAGGGAGACACTTGGCACTCTCTATGTAGAGAGAGCACATACTTGCTTTAAAAACGCTCCTCTGTCCTTTGAAAGGAATTACAGAAATTGGTACAGTTGAATGTATCGCCTCCAGCAACAGGAGGTAGGTTTAAAAAGTATTTCTTAGTTCCAAAAGAACAGCAAAGGACATGCATAATTTTCTGCAAGGAATTTTCATTCAGTGATTGCTAGTGCACAGGTACTCTTGACACTTTTATCTCAGTGGATATTGTTAACCAGAAGTTTCTTATCTGTTAAGACACTGAAGAATTACAAAAGCTTTGTAATTTTTGTAAGTATGCATTTTCTTTACAATCAAATTTTAACTTTATAAACCAGTAAGATAGTTCAAAATTAATATTCTGAGACCATCTAAAGGATCAGTGCCAAAAGAACTCTATCCCACTTTTTATTATAACTTAATTTGCAACATACTGTTTTTCTGAAGACAGAGCACCCTGCTTCATTTATAAAGCAAAACAATTGTGCTTTGTCTATCATCCAACAAAGAGCATATGGATGCCAGAGATACAGCCTAAAAAGTAGCAGACATACATCAAGATGTTCTTAACTTTGTGACATCTTTAGTTGTTTAAAATAAAGAAAATTCTTAAATGACCAATTTGTGAGAAATATAGTTCAACTAGATACAATGTAAGCTTTAGCTAATCTAAAAAGAAAACAAGATGTAATTTAAAACTACCATGTAGCGAACAAAAACAATTTCTAATGTTACATTAGACAAAGTGTCCTACAGGACAGCACAATCACAACGCAAAAAGCACTTCTCCCTTTTTCTCAAAACAGTTGGTGGAAAGGAATCCAAGGGTGTCACCTCTGCTGCTCCAGTTGTCTGGCTCTCCTCACCAAAAGAAAAAAAAGGTTTTTTCCCTTACCAGCTGTTGTAATGAATCTTTGTGCTTGCTGTTCAGCTGATTCACAAAGCAACTGACAAGCCAATAGCATTCTATAGGATCCTCCACCATTTCCTCCATCGCTTTAGCAATAGCAAGAAACACTTCATCTTCAGGTTCCTAGAAAACAAAGCCAAAAAAAGTGAACTACACAGAAGTACTGGACTATCTGATTTAAATTATTCTTATATTTCTTTTCCCTGATATTTGGGAAAACAAACTGGAACCAACATACACAAAAAGTTGTTCTGATATTTGTAGAGAAAACAATTGGTCTAATCAGACAATTGTAATTAGGCAGCAGCTGCATATGGTGACAGATACCTATTAAAGCAGAACAAGTAAGACTTGCCTTGCTTTTAAAACCAAAACATACAACAGGAGTTTGGAACAACTCTGATACAAAGTTCTCAGATGTTCTCAAATGAGGTAATATTACATCCTAACAAGGTAGCGATAATCTGGCTTCTATGCCCTACATTTTTATACTGCACAGCAGCAGAATTTTTCATCCAATTCCTTGCTAAGGGCCAAACAGGCCCCTCGAACACCTTTGTCATGAATGTTACAGTTACTGAAAAAAATAATGCAGCCATCAGCTGTATGCCTACCTTCAACATAGAGAAAATCATTTGGTTTTAGATAAACGTCTTCCTAGAGATAAATAAATATCTCTCCCATGTGACAAGTATCTTATTCCTCACAATACATGACCAGAAGCATGCGATGGGCACGCCATCATCTTTTCTCCTGAGGATATACTTTCCTAACAGAAGTATCAGCATGCCTAAACCACAGTTAATGGTATGACTGCATGGAGGGTAGATGGAGGCAAACTAACTCTAAACCAGCTAGACCTCATGCCAACAGCAAGCTCAGGAAGTATCTAAACCGGGAAGACGCACAAGGAAAGGCTCTATATTTGCCCTGGTTCTTACAGTCTTCCTTATGCAGGCAGTACTGACTACATTAGGAGGCAGGGTAACAAGCCAGATACATATCCACAGTCTCATCTACTGTAACCATCAGAAGCAGTAACCTATAGTATCACAGGCTTTTGCACAGATTACAAATCATGCAAAACACATGGACAGTCTAAATACTACTGAGACAGGCCTCTGCCACGCAGACTGCTACAATACACACATATCCCTACTTAAAATCTCTGCTTCCAGGGGCACAAAACATATTTAGCAGACTTCTGTGATTTGTGACTCAAACATTTCAAAATATTTAGGCCAAACCAACATCATCTTTATACTCCCTCTGCCTTGAAAATAAAACATCCACCTTACTATTGAGTAGTAATCTCTTGTGAGTTTAAGGGGACAGTTACTGCACTAAAAACAGGCTGGCATAAAGAGAACAAATGATTTCTGCAGCAAAACAAACCTAAGTTACACGACTAATAACTGTGGATCTGCTAAACACCATCTCTGTGAAACCCCATCGCAGCACTGAGAGCAGCTAGCGCTCTGGGATGCAATGACAAAACACTTGCTCAGAAAGCAATACTGCTCTAGAAAGGATGAATTTTCAGCCCACTGGGTCACATGCCAAGATTAAGGAAATTTCTCTATAGGAAACTTGCAGGAGATGGTGGCCACGTTCCTAGGCAATGGTAAAGGCACGAAAACCCTCTCCCTCCTCCAACAAGAAGATGCTGTATATAATCCTCTAGTCCAAAATACTACTGAATTTTCTGTGTTAACTTTGTTTAACTTTTTTTATTTTTAACTTCTTTAAAGCTCTAATGTCAAATTTTGTTATTACAGATGAAAAATAACAAAGCAAGCTGGGCTAGAGCGAACATGGGTAAATTAACATTAAATATATGGTAAAATCCATTTCAGAAAATCTCATGGCTCCCTTCATCATCTCTTCTTTCATAGAGACTTATACGCAAGATCCACACATTGTTGTTAGCATCACACCATAGACTTACCAGCAAAACATAGATTCGTTTACCCATATGTGATTACACTGTAAAGTACATGCATTACCTGGCAGAAGCCTGGATCAGTTCAGACTAACAGAAAAAGGAGGTCAGTACATTAAAGTCTAGGTTTAAAAACAAATAATTTAAATATATGATGTAATCTGCAATAAATCGCTGCTTGTACTGGCTCTGAATTATCCTCGTTCCAGGACATTTAAGAATCTATGAGCTCTGATAAGATTATGTCATTTTCATTTCAGTGCTATAAAGAAAGTGAAGAGTACTAGAGTGCAAAAGCCTTGAAGCCTAGCAAGCAAAATGCACACGAGACTTTAAGGTATAAAATCTTACATAAGAACTATGGGGAAGAAAAAGAGAAAAGCACTTTGACTAAAATCCCTTATTTCATACTAGTACTTCTCCGTTTTCCATTCACCTATCTACATGCATTTGTGGGGCTATTTGCAGTTCAGTTTCTCACAGGTTTAGAGTTTGAAGTTATATACAATACTGTCCTTAAAAGACTGTTAAAATGACAACTGACCAATGGAAAAGCCAAGTTTCGAGGCAGTTTTCCTGATTCCAGTTGATGTATACGGAGGAAAACATCTACCTGTGGGGTAGAATCATTAATAAAACGAATTACACGAAGAGCATGGTGTATATCCCAGTACTGCTCCTTCCGGTACTTCATCACCAGAGCATGAGATTCATGATGAGGAGGAATAATTCCTAAAAAAAATAAAAAAAATATATATTTATACAACTGCAAAGAGAAAAAAACAGAGCACTCAAACTTCTTTTCTAAGAGATCTGCCTAAATTCAATTTCTGCTACAACTCCAGCTTACAGAAATCTCAGACCTGGCACTGCAATTTGTTTATAAACTCAGTTAAAGAATACAGGGAGAAAATTCTACAAAATTGGAAGTCAATGAACCAACAAAGCATTATATTTATAAAACCAAATTTCATATGGTAACGGAGCATAGGCATAATCTACCCTTAGACTACTGGTTCTCAAGCTCTTCTACAAGGTTTTCAGCAAATGAACACTCACACTTTTGTGTAACACAACAGTGTGCTGATAAGAAATGTCACTGTTGGGACAGATGAAAAATAATTTAATTGGTTTATTCTCCCTCTCCAACAACCTTTCTTTATTTTTAAATTGTGCATCTTACTTGTTACTTGTTTATACCTACCTGTAGTTTTTAATGCATTACTAGTTGCGTATTTGTGCCCAGCTTCCAGTTATTTTGAAAATGAAGCAGATGCAGAATGATTTTTATATACATTAGCTGTTCACATTCTCAAATTCTACACTTTGTCTGAGATGACCAGAGAATATATATATATGCAATTAATTAATGCAAAGATACTGTACCTTCCAGTATTCTTTAATTTACTCTTAGATCTCTGCCAGAAAATTCTTAACTCACTGTATCATAGATTAATCCTCTCTAAAACAACATTCAGAAGCAAACTCAATCACATAGGTTGAATCAGTTACAGATTAAAACTTAAGAATACCACCCAAACACTTTGCAAGGTAACCTTTTTTACTCTCTAAGCACATTGCAAGTATTTTTTCTAGTTTCCTAGGAGGAAAAATAAAAAAGGGGGAAAAAAAGTATCTAAGCAGAGAAAATTAAACTGTTTATGATCTCCAGAAGAGATGCTCAACATTCCACTCGATCCCTCCCTTCATTCAAGACTCAATCTTGCCATGCACTGATGTTCACAACAAAATGGTCACAGGCTTCAACAGAAATAACATCTTACATACACCAAAGCAAAAAAAATGCCACTTCCATATCACTAGTGAAGCAGAATTCTTCCCGTTGTAGAAACCCGTGAGAACAAAGTATTCTTCAAAAAATCAGTTCTGAAACAGGCTACCTGCTGCTTTCTCTCTCATTTAAAGAAAAGAATATTCCTGCCAAGTGTTAAACCACGAAATGGCTGTTTTAGTAACAAGCACATCAGACAGAAAATTATCTTTTATTTTCCAACTGCAAACCTGTCTGCATTTCAAAAGCTGGGACAGAGCAAGACATTTTTCATATTATGCAAAAACAGAGTCAACATCGTGACTTTGTATGTACATACTGCCAACTGCTTTCCTCAAATACAGAAGACTACCTCAGGCAGACAGAAAAGAAGCTTAAACAACACAGGGAAGCCATCATGAGTCATACTTGAACAGGAAGTTAACAGAGACATCGCTGATACACCACATAACCTGGGACACCATCAAGCCTTGGTATGCGTCTGAGATAATTTTGCCAACTGGATAGAATCCTTTTTGTTGAACTATTAACATTAACATTATTTAGAGGAGATGTAACACCTCCACCAGAAATGGACTGGGCTGTTGTTCCAGTCATTTAAGGAGAGGTATTTTGCATTGCGCTTCTGAATACCAGCTTTTCTAACAAATGTTAGCTCAGACGCAGCATAAGAAAAGTCCTTGTACCTCTGTTCACCCAACGAGCATACAGAATGACAGTATTTGTACTTGAAATAAATCACTCTGGGTTTAAAATACAAAATCCTTTAAAAAAAATCGATATAATTTTCCATACAGTTAACTCAGGTGTTTTGTGTTATTATACGATTCACAAATCATCCTGTCTAAAACAGTCAAAGATAGACCACCGGCTCTGCAGCGAGCTAGAAGCTTGCCAAGAGACTGTATTTTGGTATTATAATTTTG
>VZTV01053671.1:0-11864 GCA_013400875.1 Anhinga rufa
AAATAAGATTATCGGTTGTAATTTGACATCCTGTATACTGTTCCTTTTTATTCCCTAAAATCTAGGCAGTGATAAGTTGCAAAATAAAATTAAATTATCAAGATTAATATCTCTTTTTTTAGCTGTATTCAACTCTGTTCATGTAAAATTCAAGCCACAGCAAAAAAAATCTTCCCTTTTTTTGCTCAGTTTGAGGGAGTTGGCATGATTTTTTATTAAATTACTTGTAAAGTTCAGAAAAATCTTACCATCATTTCTTTTTTAATAATGTGCACTTAAGCTACTTGCAGAATTGTTTTTGTTTCTTATTACTTTATTTACAGTTAAAATGCATACAACAGAGGTTTAGAGTTTGAAATATTATTCCTTGAAGATCTACCTTGCATCCATAACTTCTTTGACTTTCATATATTATTTTTTCCTAGATTGCTTATTTTCTAGCATCTATTTTTATTCTTATAAATTTCCCCTTTTTGTTTGCATGGAGGGAATAATATTTCTAGAACAGGGATTATAGCACACACAAAAAAAAATCACATTTAATGTCCTGTGGTAGACTTCATCAGTTATGTTACAAATTTAGCTTTTAAAGTGTACTTCTAATGGCAATTTATTAATGGAATATACTGTCCTAGAAAAAAATAACTATACATCTTTTATTTTTTAATTTAAAAAAAAAGCCTGTAAACATGGGAATAAATATATAAGATGTTACATTTTGTGCACCTTAATGCTGCTCTACAGTAGAAATGTCTATTATGAAATGCAGAATCTTTTGTTATTTTGCAATTCATGGAACAATGTCTTATGGTTTTAGTTTTGAAAGATCTGATAAAAGAAGTTATTTCCATGGGGAGTCTGATTGCATTAATTGCCACAAGTCAGTCTGAACATTCCCTACATCCTTCCCTGGTTTCAGCTCAAGGAACTCACATATTTCAGTGCTTCAAATGTATCCAATCTCCAGATCAGGTAAATTTAGGTATTTATTCATTTGGTTAAAATGTTGTTTGCCTTCTCTGCATCCTCAAATACAGCACTGGAACAGCTGCAAAAATAGTAGGTTACTCCTGAAGATGAGGAAAATCTGGAAATCTTAGTTCTTCCATGATACTTAAATACCTCAGAATTACTTCTGTCCTTATAAAGTTTTAAAAAAATAAAAGTAATCCAGTGAAAACTACCAGTTGGCCCCACTCTCCCTATCTTCAGTGGTGAGAGAAGGGTGTATTCAGAGGACATTTCAGTTCAATGTAAAACAAGTCAGGTTGTCTAACGTAGGTGAGATATGCATGTCTCCTTGTTACCTGTAAGGGGATTCTAGAGAAGCAGCTTTGGAAAAATATGTAAGTGACTACAGTTAGATAAATGAGATTAAATCTAAGTGTGTTTTTTCACTGCTCAGAGGAATAAGTATGTCCTTAGAATGTGTATTTTTAAAATGTTATTAAAATTAAATTAATTTTGTGGGAAGGTTTTGGTTTGGTTTTCTATATTGATACATCCCTCTACTTTTGAATGTAGTCCATTTTGAAAAGTAAAAAGGATAAAGGGAAGAATAAACAGTATGACTTCATTGCAGGAGAAAGCAGCACTTTGTACCTCTACATGCCCTAATGGCATGACACAGATGTGGCAACTCGTTTATATTTAACGCAAGGTGCTCCTGCCTGCTTGTCTCCTGTCACAGGCTCGCAATTAAAGGCCACTGAGGAGGGAATTCTGTGTTAGATACAATGTAGCTTTGTCCCACTTCCTGCAAGTCTGTCTTTATCATTTTTAATACTAATACATGAATAAGGGTGAGACATCACTGGAAGAGTCAGGATCTCAAAAGATACCAAATTATCTGATGTATTTTTATCTAATGCAATATATTTCATCTCAAATATATTCTACTCATATTGGCAACGTGAAAGATGTTCCTTTTCCTGTGAAACAGAAAAAATGGGTTTAAACCATTAGAATCTGGGGAGCTGGAGGGAGGGTTGTTCCATTATTATTGTTGGATTTAAGATAGCTGTGGCAAGGAAACACTTAAAGTTGTAAAACTGATTAATTTCTTGAAATTCACCTGAAGAACTAAATTTTGTTTATATCCATGCCTGCTCAGATTTTGTTATTTGAAGGTTTGGTGTTGTGTAAATATTTAAGGAAATTTTAGTAGCTTGTATGCATTTACTTTTTGAATTTCTGAAATCCACATAAATAGTAAACTTAATATACACTTGCTGCACAATTCTGTCTTTCAGAAGCAAAGATGTGAAATGCTGTATTCCATAATAAAAAAGAAACTGAATACTGATATAAATAAGTTCTCTGATCTTGACCTTCAATGTATTGCAAAGGAAACAGAAGGTTTTGTTGCTAGAGATTTTAGTATGCTGGTTGATCGCGCCATTCATGCTTGTGTTTCCAACCAGAATGCATTTCAAAATGACGGTATGTTGATGATATCTTTTATTTCAAAGTCTTACTTCTATTATCCAGAACCTGTGGAGTAATACAGAAAGAAAAAGCCAGTTTTTAGTGTGTGTGTTTAAAATGTACTTAATCGTTACATATTGTGAGGAATTTGTTACTGGTAGGCTGTGTTCTTTTTTTTTGTTCAGGATTTTGGTTTGGTTTTGTTTTGGTTTTTTCAGAAGAATTGAATCTGTCAACTATGGATTTTCAGAAGGCTCTAAAAGATTTTACTCCATTAGCTCTGACAAATGTTAACCTTCATAAACCTAAGGACATTGGCTGGGACAGGGTTGGTGGCTTAAAAGATGTGAAGCAAATACTCATGGATACCATCATGTTACCTGCAAAGGTACCCAATTCCTTTGAATTAGTTACCTGAATTTTGTGCATGTTAGTAGGGGAAGAATTATTTTTAAGGTGTGACATGGTATTTGAAAGAAATTTTATTTTAAGCTACTTTTATGGCTTCCTAGTCTTCAGCTGTCTTCAGCTACTGAAAAACTCTTTCTCCTTCCCCTTCCCTCACCCAAATACAAAAGGCAATGGCTTGTGCTTTCCTACAGATCAAGTGTTGCTCCAGAATACTGCAGTATTGCTAACATCATCTTTGCTACACCCTCTGTTTCAGGGTTTGCGAATAGGCTCTGTAAAGATGACATTTCCAGCTGTCTTCTGCAGTGCTTTTGCTAGAGGAGTACTCTCTTTTGGATGAATGCCAATCCATCGATTCCCCTTTATTTTTCTTTGACTTTTCTGCCTTGCTTAAAACTTCCAGCATTGAGATGAGCCATCCATTTCAGTCTTCAGAGAAATGACTGAACAGTTTTCTGTATAATGGACAGAATCTTTTACTGTATACTTAGATAATTTAATCATATTAATCAGTGATTAAAATAAGAATTTAGAAGTACCAGTACACATTATAAAGCTCTAGTGCATCCCTATTCTGTCCTCTTTCCTCTTGGTAGAAAATGCCAGTTGTTTATATTTTAAGTACCTATGAAGCCTAGGAACCCACTTCAGCCGCAAATAAACTAACAACAGTCCAGATGAGCTCTTGTGATAATAACATGCATAAAAGAAATTAGACACATTCTGTTTAGACAAAAATCAACACTAGTCAATGATGTTACAGTAGACTGCAGAATAATAATGTGTTTTAGAATATATCTTGTTGAAACTCTTTTCCAGTATCCAGAATTATTTGCAAACCTGCCCATACGACAGAGATCAGGAGTCTTGCTGTATGGAGCGCCTGGAACAGGAAAAACACTGTTGGCAGGAGTAGTTGCTCGAGAGAGTGGAATGAATTTCATCAGCATCAAGGTAGCAAGATTTTGAAGATTGATTCATTTTATTAACTGAATGAAATAGCTTAACATAATACCTGTGAGTATGTGCTTGTGAGGGCAAAATACCAAAGCAAGAAACTCACATTTAAGGTTTGGTATATCTCTGGTTATCCCACCATCTGACTTCTGGAACTTCACAGTTTTATTACCGAGATTTTTTTGTATAATTATTCATTAGGCAGAATTATAAAATTTAATTAGATGTTCTTAGTTTCCCATTTTTCATAAAAAGTTCCTGGATTTTGGTTCCACTCAACAATGAAGTTGAGCAATGCATTTTAAACGTATTTTCACAATAGAGTGTAAGCGATTGCCTTGTGACTCTGTAATGCATGTTCTGTTATATAAGAAAAATTGAAATTATTACTTAAAAATTAGTTGGAATGATGAAAGGACTCTTTTGGCTTATCTACACCCATCAGCTCTTCTGTTCAGAGATGCCAGTCTTGGTTGCAAGAAAAATCACTATAGTATATGAAATCTATGCTGATGTTGAATTACACAGTAAAACTAAGAAACATATAATGAATGTTCTTTTCTGATTTCTTTTTTAGGGACCAGAGCTGCTCAGCAAATACATTGGAGCAAGTGAGCAAGCAGTTCGAGATACCTTTAACAGGTTGGCTTTGTAAAGATTTCTGATGTTATCAATGAATTTTATTGGTTGAATCTCCTAGAAATAATTCTGTTGTCCTAGGAGAGACAGGGCATCAGATCACAAAAGCATCTGAAATAATTAGTTGTGCCGAACCAGATGTTCAGATCTTGGCAAGTTCAACTTGACCATCATTATTTAAGAACTGGGCATTTGGGCTCAGACCAGGAGTGCTCCCAGTTCTCTCCATTTACAGTGCGTTGGTTCACATCACAGACCTGTCTTGAAAAACACATGCTGAATTCCTTTCAGATGATTCACAGAATCACAGAACGGTAGGCTTTGGAAGGGATCTCCAGAGATCATCTTGTCCAACCCCCCTGTGTGAGCAGGCACACCTAGAGCAGGGGGCACAGGACCGCCTCCAGGCGGAGTTTGAATGTCTCCAGGGAAGGAGACTCCACAGTCTCTCTGGGCAGCCTGTGCCACTGCTCTGGCACCCTCACAGGAAAGAAGTTCTTTCTCATGTTTAAGTGGAACTTCCTGTGCTCCAACTTGTGCCCATTGCCCCTTGTCCTGTCATCGGGCACCACTGAGAAGAATCCAGTCCCATCCTCCTGACACCTACCCTTCAGATATTTATAGGTATTGATAAGATCCCCCCTCAGTCTTCTCTTCTCCAGGCTGAACAAACCCAGGTCTCTCAGCCTTTCCTCATAATGGAGATGCTCCAGTCCCTTGATCATCCTTGTGGCTCTCCTCTGGACTTGCTCAAGCAGTTGCCTGCCCTTCTTAAACTGGGGGGCCCAGAGCTGGACAGAGTACTCCAAATGCGGCCTCACCAGGGCAGAGTAGAGGGGCAGGATGACCTCCCTCAACCTGCTGGCCACACTCCTTTTAATGCACCCCAGGATACCATTGGCCTTCTTGGCCACGAGGGCACAGTGCTGGCTCAGGGGCAGCTTGCTGTCCACCAGCACTCCCAGGTCCTTCTCAGCAGAGCCGCTTTCCAGTATGTACCAGTGCACAGTTGAGTGTGCTCCTACTAGTAATGAATACTCAGTATGTAGAATCATACTAGACTTAGTATTGAGGTCCTTGGTGCCAGTTTTGTTTTGACAAATGTGCCCTTGCTCACCCTCAATGTTCACTAATGTAAACATATCCTGCATAGCCTTTGCTTCTCTTATAGTTTACAGTGTAGGCAGTCTTTGTATTGGATGTATGTAAGCCAATACCTTATCTGCAGTGACTGGATTTTAGAGCTTTCATATATATTAATATGATAGTTGAGTACTTCAGAAATTGTAAAGTGCAAGGTATGTTATAAAAATGAGCACTGATTCCATTGCAATCCAGTTCTTCAGAACCTCTTAATTTCTAGAGAAAACAGATTTTCTGTTCTCTCATTAAAGATAACTGTTCTCTGAAGCAAAAGCAATTACCTTTAGTATTTCTAAGCAGTGACCCAAACTTAAAAAGAATTTAAGTATTGCCTTTTTTATTTTTCCTTTTAGAGCTCAGGCAGCTAAGCCTTGTATCGTTTTTTTTGATGAGTTTGATTCTATTGCTCCTCGCCGAGGTCATGACAACACAGGAGTTACAGACCGAGTGGTTAACCAACTCTTGACTCAGTTAGATGGTGTGGAAGGCTTACAAGGTAATAATTCATCTGTGTGCTCCTTTTTATGCAAAAGATTAGCAGATGTTAATGATATTTTTCTGCACTTTCCTAAGGGGTTTATGTGCTAGCTGCTACTAGTCGCCCAGATTTGATTGACCCTGCTTTGTTAAGGCCAGGTCGACTGGATAAGTGCCTGTACTGTCCACCTCCTGATCAGGTGAGGAAAAAAAAATTTTATATGAGAGGCAAGGAAAAAAAAAATCAAACTAATGGACTTCATTCTCCTTTTCTTTTGAAATGCCTTAGTGGCATTTCAAACCTGGACAAAGCGGACTTGATTGCCCAGCTCCAGTTATACAACAGTATAAATTCACTGATTTTAGTGTCAACGTGTTTGCATAAAACTGGGGAAAGACAAGGCTGTTTACCACAGTCCTCAGGATAAAATCATGTTCCTGTGGATATAGCTGGTTTTAAAAAAAAAAAAATTAAAAAAAGGAAACTAGTCTGCAGAAGGAAATTGGATGCCGAGTAGTGTCTTATCATGCTCTGCGTCTTTCTCTGAATTATGAGTCCAGTGGATCTGCAGGTTGCTTGAAGCGAAGAACCATAGCCATTCCCAGCTGAACTCTTGAATTGACTGAAGTTTTCAGAGCAGTTTTATTCTGAATCCAGTTGATCCCACTCTTCTTTACCCACATTTAATTTGGAATGTTCAAGCTGTCTCTTAAGTCAGATGAGTCACTAGCTAGGAAAGGAATGATTGGTTTTATTGGGGTTTGGGTCAGGCCTCTGAGGCTGTACAATGTGTGCCTTTGATTCTTCATTTTATGAGGAATAAATGAGTGCTGTTCATTTTCAGATTAGCTGCTACATTTAACAAATACCACATCATTTCATTCGAAAATGCACATGACCAAGATGATCCTGTGCCTTAAGAATTAAGAACACAGATATACTCTCTCTTCCTCTTTTTTGTTGTTGTTGTTGTTGTTGTTGTTATAAACTTCTGATTTAGAATATGATCATTCAGGTAAACAGAACTTTTTCACTTTTGTCATGCTTCTCTTTGCAGAAGGACATAAAAATAGCAGAGTTCACCTTCATATTTTTATATATTTAATATATAAAAATCCTAGATATTAACTCGATTTTTACAGAAATATATTTCTCTGTATACTGCATTTGATACAGTTTCTCTTAGTCTTCAAGAAAATGTAACAAAATGTATGCCTATATTTTAAAGATTTATTACAGTATGTCCTATATGAACTATTATTAGGGTAGTATTTTCTTAAAAAAGATCCTTCCTCCCTCAGATAGGAAGTGGCTTGTGACAGGGTCAGCACGGTATCTAGCAATCAGGACAAGGAAAAGAAGAGGTTGCTTTACTGATACTTCTTTTTTCCCTCCTTTTTTACAGAATTCACGCTATGAAATCTTAAAAGCTCTCAGTCATTCTCTATCCTTGGCAAATGATGTGGACTTTCAGGATTTGGCAGCAAAAACAGAATGGTTGACAGGGGCTGACCTAAAAGCTTTATTGTACAATGCCCAATTAGAGGCAATCCATACTAATTTAGGTTCAGGTTTAACACAGGTAAAAAACCTGATATAAAAGAAGTTTCTCCTCTTTTATTTTGATGTTGATATGTTTGAAAGGGTTAATTTTATCCATGTTTTTTAGCAAATTATGTTTAGTAAGATTTAATTTTCCTATATTTGTACGCAGAGGATGAAAATCTTAATATGTTTGCAGAAAAATGCAAGAATAATATAACAAATTAGTTTTAATACTTCTTAAACACAAGTTTCTTTCATTTTATGATAGGTGTTTAATGTTAAATAGATTTAGGTAAGCCAAATCTGTTTATCATTGTTATGAGGAATGACTGACAGATCATTAGGAGGGATCCCACTCAGAGTTCTTAAGAGCAGCTAGCAAATTCAATTTTGAGGTGGCACATTTTTGATGACGGAGGAAGCAAGGAATTGGTGGGCTTTGTGGAGTTGTTCCAACAGATTGAGTTTGATCTGAGGTCAGGAGAGGATGGTGATAGCTGAAGTGGCCTGCTCTGGCTCATCTTCCAGGCAGCAGCTAATACTTGCACTTCCAAGGCACAAGGTCCCACCCTTGGTTTATACCCCTTATGCGACTGACAGGTCTTTTCCTCTTTTAGCTTCCCTTCAGCCACCTCTCCTCACAACTTTACTGCCTGTCTTCCAGTTCTACCTGGGAAGGGGCAGGCATGGCTTCCACTACTTGGAGGTCAAAGGCAAGGGTTGTGTCAGGGGTGTAAAAGCAAGGAGACCTCTTGGTTTCTTTTTGCCCCAGCTGTTACCAAGGGATGGGGCTCTGAGGATGCAACTCAGTATTGGGAGGGATCTCCAGCATATCTTCCCTAACAATCCCTTCACCTGTAGCGTCAGTCAGTAAGTAGTTGTAAGGATACCTGGTGATGATCCGTAATCAGAGGAGGGCATTGTCTAAAGCAGCAGTCTCTGGAGTGGTGTGCGCCCACCCCAGGGGGTGCACAAGACAATCCATTGAGGTGCAGGAAGAAAATACTAGAACTTCAATAGTACATGTATATAAATTACAAATACATAATTATGCATACATTTGGTGGAGTGTGCTCAGAAATTTTTTACTGATGGAGTGTACAATCAAAAAGGTTTGCAGACACCAGTCTAAAGCAACAACAGTGATTTCCACATCAGCACTTAAAACATGTTGGCTATGACTAAAGGCGAGTACAGCAATTAGACGCTGAGAAAGTAGACTCACCACAATCTCCTAGAGCACTAAAGTGCTCACTAAAGCACAAGATACTAAATTGCCTGGAGGGAATGAAGAGAAAAGTCCCTTCTGATGAGACAGAAGGGATACAGTTCTACAACAGAAAATGTACATGAAGTTTCCCAACACTTGCTGTTACTGAGTGAATGAGACAGTTCAAAGCAAACAAATAAAACCTTATCTCCTCAAACTATTTTTATAGCATGAAGACAGAAAGTTCTGCTTAAAGGCATTGGATTTTCTTAGCAAAATATTTGGAGATACACTCCCAGAGAAAGACAGATTACTAGTATCAAATGTAAAATGATACTTTAATTTGCACTGTACATGATTTTTTAATGTATTTCAGACTGCAGCTAGTTATGAGTTAACACTTCTAATGTTCTGTTCTTTGTCACAGGATTTTGGTTCTAGTTCTGATAGTGACTTCAGTCTCTCTTCCATGGTTTTTCTAAACCACAGCAGTGGCTCAGATGATTCGGCAATAGATGGAGAAGCAGGACTAGAGCAATCTCTTATTTCTTTAGATATGTCTGACTTGCTTCCTGAAGATCCAAGGTCCAACATGTATCGTCTTTATTTTGGAAGCTCTTATGAATCAGAGCTGGGAAATGGAACTCCTTCAGAACTGGTAAATTACTAGCTTACTATACTGAATTTTCTAAATATTATCAGTTGTAAAGCAGAAAAACTGAACGAGGCAAATGGTGTGGTTTTATAAATATAATTACATCTGCTTTGTCCTTCAAACTGTCTTCAGCCTTTACCTTGTGGTCTGCGGTGGGGAAGAAGATGGAATGATGTGATCTGACAAAATATGATATGGACTTCTCTGCAACTTTGCAGGACTTTAAAATCAAAAACCCAAAATACTGCTTAATACCTTATAATCAAGTAAACTGCATTCATACTAGATCTTACTGTCTGGTCTAATGGCTTGTTGCCTTCCAAAGTGTAATACTAAAACAGTTTTTGACTTTTTGGTGGTTTGTTTTTTTTAAACTATTTTTATTACCAAACAATGACCATCCAGCTTTCAAGAATTAAGTCATAATCTTAAGAATCAACAAGCATTTTTCAGTTTCCAGTAGAGTGTGCATTAATGGAATAATCTTACCAAGGGATTCTGTAAACAGAAGTAAACCTTAGCTCCCATTGTTGCTCTTAAGAAGCAAAATTCCTGTTGTTGTAGTATCATGTTGCACAGAAAGCAGCACGTTCTCCGGCTAGCTTGCAGATAGGGGTGGTTGGCTACCCAGCACCTGCATAGTGACCAGCTGGCCAGCTTGTCTCACTTGGCTGCCAGGTAAGCAAAACAGAATATGCTGCCTCTGAGCTCCTTATGGTGAACAGATGACTTCAGGGTTTGCATGTGATCCATGGGATATTTATTTTCAAGATCTGTTTTAGAATTGCTGTTACAGGCTAGTTATCAAAATGGTTAGACTCTTGTTTTCAAAACTGCCTTTCATTGATTCTTAAAGCTAAAAATAACTTACCTTGACATCAGAGAACTAATTACTGACTGCTAAGGTGCTTTTCACAGAATCACAGAACGGTAGGGGTTGGAAGGGACCTCTGGAGATCATCTTGTCCAACCCCCCTGCGTGAGCAGGCACACACAGGACCGTGTCCAGACGGGTTTTGAATGTGTCCAGGGAAGGAGACTCCACAACCTCTCTGGGCAGCCTGTTCCATTAATGTGTCTTCAGAGACTTCAGTTTTCCTCTAACTATGAAAGTTTTTCAGCAAGGGTAGAAGGACTTCGATCTCTTAAAGCTGTTGAACCTGAAAGTTCACACTCATCAGGTGCACAGAGAATTTGGAGGTGATGAATATTTAAATTACGAGTCACTCCAAAGCTAGCCACATAAACTTGCACAGATTTCAGAACCACTGATTTTCATATGTAAATAAACCAATGGACTTAGTAGACCTTTATTCTTTTCGAGATAGGCCAGTGCAAAAATATGCAGACCTTTTCTAAAGATGAAACACTTTATTTTCAAATTTGTACTTTTCCCCAAACACCATGGCAAATTAACCTAAACTTTCTGTTCAGAAAGTTACATATATGATATATTTTTAAGAGAAAATACTCTTTTTGCCAGTGGGGGCAAGTTTATATTGAATTAAATTTGTAGACTAAATCTCAGTGGTGGAGTTGCTGTTTTGGATCCGTAATGAGTTAATGTATTTCTCGTTGTGGTCAATTTAGAGCTCTCTGTGTTTGTCTGGACCAAACTCCATAACTCACGATTTTACCAGCATGACTCAGAGAGACACAGCATTATCACAGCCTTCAATGCTTAGAACAGCTTCTCAAGAAGACTCCCTGGAAAATAACCAAGAGCAGCAAACAGAGCACTTGAGGACAGAAATTGGTGCTGTCAAAGCCAATTACAGAAGCAGGAATGGGGTATGGCAGCTTTTCCAATTATTTAGTCTTAACACTTTTTTCTGTTGTTTTCTGACACTTCTTGGTATTTCAGCAAATTCTGCAATAATATTAAATATAATGTAAGAAAGATAGCAAAGGTAAATGGTACCTATTTTGAGGAGAAATAAGCCAGATCTTAACATGCATATAACTGCGCAGTTATTTCTGCGTTATTAATACTGGAGGGAGGCGGGGGAGTTGTGATTGTATTTGTAATACATTTGGCTGTACATGTAATGAGGAAGTTCTAGAGTTACTGATGTTCATGACACTATGTCTTTGTTTCTGTGGTAATTTCTCATTGTCTNTAATTTCTCATTGTCTGTTCATGGCTCTGTTTTCAAGGAGGACAGCACCCTTAATCAGTCTGTACTTGCCAAGAACGCTGTAGTTATTACCCAGTCCCATCTGATGACTGCGCTTGAGGGTATAAGACCATCCATTAGCCAAGATGATTGGAAGAATTTTACTGAACTGTAAGTATTAAATTTTTTTTATAATTGTCTATTCAGTGGAGATTTGGTCTTTCCACATTTCTTATTCATCAAAAACACAATAGTTATTTAATGTGGGGAATGGCAGAGTTG
>VZTV01053673.1:12238-27226 GCA_013400875.1 Anhinga rufa
TTAGAGCAAGCTTAGCTGAAGAACCCCGAGTGTACTTCTGAACGTACGCACACATTGTTACCTGGGGAGGGAACGTCTTTTGAACTCAAAAGCTTCCAACTTAAAATGAAACAAAACATGAAACTACTGCCTACCAAACGCTTTGGGGAAAAACGCTCTTGAACTGGCATGAAAAATTACTGCAGAACCCAAGAGGCTGCCTCCCAAGACCCCAAGGCTCAGATATTCAAGTGCTGCCATTGAACAGCTTTGGTGCTAGATTTTTTTTTCACAGTCTGAATTAGTATGAGTCAAGCCAGAAAAAGTTTATCTTTTTATTTTATTGTTTGTGCAAGATATGCTATACTAGGAGCATTTTCCAGTTTGGCTACAGAGATGCATCCCACTTGCTGGTGTGCACCCACACATAAAACCCTAACATCCTCTGACAAAATTATTCCTCTAAGTCGGAAGGTACATCTCTCTCCCATTCAAAAATACAGAGTAAGTATGACAACGTTAACCAACGTTAACTATTCTCAAGACTAAATCTTTCTAAAACTGAACGTTAAGTAAAAAGGATGGAAAAGCAGCATATTTTATTCATATTCCAGCAATTCTAAGGGTGAAATTCAAGTCATACAAGGCACAGCTCAATTTCTAAAATAAACATTTAATTAAAGGGGGTATCAATTAAATCTGAACAGCTACATACACAGTACCATGAAGAGGCCTATTTCAACAATGCTGTCAAATATGTATGAAAACAGGCAGAAAATAATACAACATTTAAATGCCTTTATTACCCTGTTTTCCTCAATCCATCATTATTATAAATAATTGGTGGGACATTCTTCTTTCAATACTATTATGAAGTTATCAGATACAACTAGTTTATGGAGGCATAGTTTTAGGTACTGTTAAGCAAACAAAACACCAAAATTGAAATGAGCTGTTGTTTCACACTGTACAAAAATCATCAAAATACAATTTTAATTTCGGACTCCTGAGAACCACGAGAATAATTTCAAGCTATAGAAGACTTTGGTTCTGTATTGTCAATGTGTCCAAATCTAATATAGCAAATAATTTTACAGGTGAAGAGGCATAATACATATAGCTATATACTTCAGAAAATATTGGAAAAATCTTGGAAATTGTCTATAGCTGAAGTCCCATCCCTGTACTCCAAAACTGGACATTCAGCCTATGTTGGCCTCACCATTCTCTGCTGGATTGCTTCCTCCCACAGCTGGAGGCTCGTATTATCTGTCAGGCCTTGTGCTTTGCACAACCCCGCCACTGTTCTAACGACAAAGACGCGGCAGGACACTGCACTTGAACTGCTTGTGATCCCCGTGTCATTGAAATGCCAGGGGCTGGCCACCCTTGCCTTAGTTCAGCTCTCCACATCCTTTCACCACAGGCTGGTAGGAGAGGCAAAAGTAGTGCATGCACACAGTCTGTCCTGCAACAGGTTCACACGTGCCAAGCGAAGCTGAAGGTCTCCATGAGGGATCTTTCAAAAGCAGAAGTTATAGAAGCAAGGTCTCTGAAGAGAATGCCCCTTTGTTTCAGATAATCTTATTTTCCCTCGCTATGACTCAAAACTCAATGACCAGTACTACTACTGCTGTTTGAAGACCACAAACAGCAGGAGCAGAGATAAATGGCTGCTTGACATCAAGAACAAAAGCACATGCAGTGAGCAAAGGTTCTTCTGTGATTTTTTCCAACACAACTTGCACCTCCTCTTCCTTAAAAAGACACTTTCAAGCTTACACAGTAGAAGCAGGAGAAAGAGGAACAGAATAAGCATGGAAGACAAACTTCACAGTGATTCTATTAATATCAAACTGCCTGTTGTATAAATGTATTGCTACACATTAACCATCACTTCACGTACAGATAGTAGCATTTTAATCACTGCATTTTCCAACCAGGTTATAAATGTTGCAATAAAGTCTCACCTTGGGAAGATATTTCAATACACCTGAAGACAGATGCACATTCACCTAACTGTAAGTGTCCATTAAAATATGTTTGTACCAAGCAATAAATATCCATTTTACAGAAAAGAAATAGAGCAAGGCATTTACAGAGACTGTTAATGTGACATTTGCATAACAGATGAACTTGTTGCCATGGAAAGCGTAAGAAAATTCTGAGCTGGGCTATTTAAAACACCAATTTCTGCAAA
The DNA here is from genome assembly GCA_013400875.1 of Anhinga rufa. Lineage (NCBI taxonomy): Eukaryota > Metazoa > Chordata > Aves > Suliformes > Anhingidae > Anhinga > Anhinga rufa. The sequence goes on from VZTV01053673.1 coordinate 14,418, forward strand.
TGTTTGGCAAAGTCTCCACTTTAATGGTAGCACTGTGAAGATCATATTACTGTAACTCACCACAAACTTCTTAAATTATGTAATAATCAGTACAAGAAACATTAGCATGGCATCATAGGGTATCCCGTGCCAACATAAAAGAAACGATGCAATGGTTTGCAAGAAGCAAAAGGGAATATATTGCCATTATATAGAGTTCTTCATGAGCCCAGAAAAGCTTAGCTGAAGCTATTCACAAAACGCAGATAAATAGATGTAAAGAAAAAAAAAAATTAGGCTGAAAAATCCTATGAGCAGGAAGCCTATCTTAAATGTGTGGTATTACACCAGTCCACAAAAACGGAAACAGGAATTGTCTCCAGCCTTCTTCATATATTTTATGTTTTGTAAATTAAATTATGTACCATCAACCTCTGTAACAGGAAGAGGGGCAAAAAGTAATTTATATTATCTGTTTGCAATATTATGCCAACCACATCTGCAGCATCTCCTTCAAATCCTTAATGTTATGCCTTCTAACTAACCTAAGTATAAGTCATAGGAAGTCTTAAGTTCATAGACTAGAAGACTTACTCATCCATAATGATTTAAGTAGTACAGAATGTCGCCTAACTATTACAAAGTATGGCAAACAAACATCCACAGGGTTTAATTCTATGCAATTCCAACCCACACAAGAGCTGTGATGAAACAATTAAATGTAAATAATTAAACATAGAGCTTTTATCTTAGCAAGGTTTAAAAATGTTATTTCTGGCCCATGCCAATATTTCTAAAACTAAAATAGCAGACTGAGTACACAAATATGCAGGCTTGCTCTAGCATTTCTCAATCACTCAACATAGTTGTGTATTACTACCTCCTACCCTCCCTAATAACACAACCTCCCACCATTCACTACAAATTCCTAGGAAGTTACTTGATAGCTAACCACAGCTACCATTGACCCAGCCAGCTCATTAGAGAAAACAGGATAAACAGTCTTCTCTATAGTTATCTTCCATTAGCTTTTATTTTGCTAAGTATCAAAACAAAAGAAGCAGCAAAAAAAGTGACAGCTGGCATACAGTTTTTCCTGAAATAACTGTGTTCTCTAAATTTAGCCAGTTTTTTATGTATAATTCAGTTAAAAATAGAGCATCTAAATTTGTATTTGAATACAGAGAATTAGTCAAAATTTAAACCTCCACTTTAATGAGTATGAGCTTTCACTTGAATCCAGAAAATGTTGCTTCTACATTCACTGTAGCTTTCCCTGAAATGTTTTTCTAACCCTGAAATGAAGCTGCACTCAGATAATGAAAATAACATACATTTTGACAGCATCATTTGCAAGATAATGCAAATGAAAGACCTCACACAACTACTTGTACCACAAAGTTTAAAACAATCACTATTAGATCAGCCTGCCTTTATCTGTAATAAATAACCCATAACCTGTCACAGCCCTATTTAGATCACTAAACATTTAGGAGGGTTAGATAAAAAATATCTGAGGTTTTTAGCTAAGTTATCTTTGAAAGTAACTACTTAGGACTTTACCTGCCATTTTATTCTGCTGTTTGTCAAACTGGATGTGTTCAGATTCAGCAGTGGTCATACCAATAAGTGACATTTAAAAAGCAAAGGAAAAAAATCCGCAGTTGCATGGAAGACCAAAAATGCAGTTTATCCAAACATTTGTCCAGACATGGGCTATAGCTTCACTTGGAGAATGCAGCTGTACAAGGGCTACAATTCCCAGGAAACAGGACTGCCTTTGTGTCTAACCCGAGCACTGGGATTACTGTGACAGGAGTCTCCAACACTGAGGAAACAAGAGCAAAGCCTCTCACAGATGTAGGATCCGGACAGTGCTGCTACCACCAGATTAAATCTCCCATGGATAGAATTAAACTCCTCAGAATTGCTACAAGGTCACACTCAGCATTTTTTATTTACAGTCACTCAAATTTGTCCTCTGTTACTCATTTTTACCCAGCTGAATCCTTTTGTTTACCATACCTACATCATGTCATTTGTCAGAAATTTTTCTCCAACAAAACAGTGAAGTAGTCTCAGAAGTATCACCCGCTTCTGTTTTACAGTGTATTTCATCCCCCTCCTTGGCGTACATTTCCAGTTTTCTTTCCTTTAACCTTCTTATTCTCTTATTTTTCTTCAGTACGACTTGCAGAGGTAATCTTTATTTTGGGGGATCAATAGGAAAAAAACATATAGTGCGCACATTTTTGTTGATGACAATCTTTTTTTAATGTTGTTAGCAGCAATCCAATAGATTTGCAATAGATTCATATCTTGCATTTCAAAAAGGGAAGGTTACTTTGGAAAACGTATTCAGTAGTATTTCCCATAGCACACACTCCCTTGTTGCCCTCCTTTTACCAGCGCACTCCGAAGTGCCAAGGTATTGGTTTTGGCATGCAATGCAAGCTTGCCTTAAACAATATTTCTTCTTTCTGTTCAGGTTTAAAGAATATTATTTACTGCAAACATAACATTATTAATTTCCCTGAGCTTTTTGCTCAGACACTAAGAACAGAGATGTAAAAACAATATATGACAGATGACACACACTCATATTTGTACAAAGTACAAATGTAACATGATTAACAACTTAAACAGAAATGACAAAAATTGAATTACCAGCTACCTACTATAGTAAATACATTGTGTTTCCAGCAGTCCCCACTAAAAACATTATAGCATCTTATGAACCTGGTCTCCAACCCGAGAAGGAACATCTTTAATTGTTAATAAGCAGCTACTGTCACGACACGTTTGCAGGCATGAAAACTTTGCTTCTCTGCATCTGTTAGATTTGAAAAGACTCATCTTCAAACTTCACAGTGACAATCTAAGGTCATATCACTGCACTCTCTGCAGAATATCACTGCAGGTCCTTTGTAATATATATATAACAGTAGATAAAGGAGGAGGGTAAACATTATGTAAATTCAGTATTTTAATGTACAATATAGTCCCCAAATCATTTTTATCTGCTGAGAAACTGAAAGATTTGCTTAGCTTTCTCTGTGAAACCAAGTGCTTCATTCACTGCAGCTGCAGCCCATTGATATTTTCTTAAGAGAAATGCTCTTCAGTCTTCTCTGATAACAGAGGATATATGCTAAATTATACTTCTAAAGGAACTTAAGTGCAATGTTCCAGTTGCCTGACCAGTGCATTTCTCAAGACGCAGAAGAGTACTACAGGACAACAGCAACAGTTGGTGCTCATGTTCACAGAACCGACAACACAAAAGTTACTAAATTTATAGTTTGCCCCAAACCAGATGACAGCAAACTGTTATCTGCCTAATTTATGAAATCAAGAAAGGTCAATAGGCTCATAAAGTCACTACAGGGAATGGCAACTTCCTCCATTTTTCACATAAAGTGAAATCAAATCCCAGTCAGAGCACAGATGTATTTGTCTTCTGCTCAGTTAACAGCTACATTCAAGATTAACCTGTTTAGATCAAATGAGACTTTAAAGTTGTAGCAGTTTTTTTGCACACAGCTTTTCATAGCATAAAATGTCAGCTAACAGAATACAAAAATAAAATGTCACTGAAAAGTAACTCGGACATTTTCGTTTGCAGGCAAGGAACCAGAAAACACATGGCTCTGGTATACGAGAGTGCAGAGACTGGAGGCTGCCACTTAACAGTTAAGGATTTGGTAGCCATGAGCAAAGCTTCAAGCACAAAGTCCACTTTGCTTTTGCAATCCCTGACAAGGGTCCGTAAGATCTGAAACACTGGACTCTCTGCTCTTCACCTGCATCTTGAAATAGAGCACTTCGCAGGAAAGTCAATTTTTTACTCAACTCACTGAAACTTAATATGACCTACTCCTTGGTAAAAGCCCAAGGCAACTCTAATACTTGGCAGCAGTACCACACGCATTCCCTTTTAAGGGTATGCCTCTATGGCAAAGATGTGTATTTTAACATTCTGATACAAGCTTACTGCTTAAGAGAGGGCGGCTATCATTGCAGTTGAGCTGCTTTACACCCATTATCAGACACTTAGTTCCCAATTTTACTGGCAGCAACAGCAGGAAGTTCGCATTGGACTTGGCTCCGAAGAGCCGTGATACAGGAGAAAATTTACCGAAGTTTATATTAATCAAGTCACTTTCAGAAACAGTAGGTCTTTCACATTCAACAATCAAATTGTTTCTTATGGACTGCCAAATAAAACAAGATTCATATTTGACTGGACTCAAGTGAGGCATCTGGCTCTCAGTGCAAGTTAGAATAGATCTATAGCTGACTGCCCATTTCCATGGCATTTTGCAGTAATAATAATCAAGATGACAGATTTTCAGCTATTATAATACTCTCACCAGAGTAACTTTATGTCAATCATCACATTAATAATACTGCCTCTTTGAAGTTCTAAAGCATTAATCAGAGCCTATCAAATGCTCTTGCAGAACTCTGATAGCAAGTGTGACAACCGAATTAACTCTTAGCAGCAACCCTGCTAAGCTCATAAGTGCTTGTGAAAGTTTCATCCTAAATAATTTACACGCACTGATGATCCAAATAAATATTGTGCTTGCTTAGCCCAGGGGAAAAAGTATATAAAAGGTAAGTAAATATTTGCTAGTGAATATCTGATGGTCAGACATTATCTAATTTCTTAGCTACAAATGTTGAAATACCAGCGAGTCTTTTTTCAGTAACTGTTAAACCCAAGTCAAAACTTAGACTGCTATAACATTTCCTCGAGGAACTTGACACAGCAAGTGCAGGCCAGTGAGAACTCTTCAGAACAAAGTCATTCCTGTCAATCTGTGTAAGGCTCTCGGCAGGAATAACAAAATAAATTTGAAGGTCTGACAGATTAAAAAAAAATAAAATAACGTCTGGTCTGACAACTGTTTTTCCTTGTTGTTCATTTGGGAAACATACTGAATAGTTACTAAATGGAATATAAAATTACTTTGATATTTTGCAGTTTCATAATCCAGTGATATGAAAATCTTCAGCGAGCCTTTACAAACACAAATTACCTTATAAAGGAGATCTCACAACTAAAGAAAACAGCTCCCACACACACGCACAAATGGAGTCTGCATCTCTTTCTATAAATAAATCAGCTATCAAAACTTCGTATGCGCACACCTGAAGTTAAGTTAAATGTGTGTGTTTGTCACTGCATAAGTTACACGGGGCATCTGTAGATAGGCCCTCTAAGATGTTCCCTGTAAACTATTCAAGTAAAATAAATGGTCAATGCAAAATTATGGTAAATTGTAATAAAACAAGCACTAAAAAAGTTTAGTACCTTTAATGATACCAAATCAATACAGACAATATTGTTCAAACGGTTTTGAAAAGACGAAGCATAAAAAGAAAACAGCTAGAGAAAGGCAGTAAAAATGATTAGGAGGCCCAGAAGATTCTCATTACAAGGAGAACTTGGAGCCTTCACTAAATTAAGATGTGATTAAAGCTAGAGGTAAATAAAACAAGAATACACTGAAAGTCAATCACTGACTTTACCTCATATCCACCGTAAAAGCCAAAGTCTCCAATTATAAAACAAAAAATGAAGTGGAAGATTGCACAGGAGGGTAAGGAAACCACAAAAAGAGCAACAGCACCTGGTAAACCCTTGACTTAATGTGAGGTAATGCAAAGGAATTCAAGAAAGGATTATTCACTTATATAAGAGTCATCCAGATTTAAGAGACAGCAAACCCAAACACTTTAATATAGGTAAGGCAGTTTGCTCTCTTGTATGCTATAAGCACCAGGACAATTCTAAATCACAAAATAGGTCACTTAAGGGAATTAAAAAAAAAAAGCAAAGCACTTGTTTCACTCTGGAAAACAGTATCTGTTCTCCTATTCTAAGGGAATTTGTCCCCTTCCTATTTTGGAACATAACCTCCAAATGTATTTATCTCAAGGCTCTGCCCTAAAACAGCAATCACCAAACGTTCTCCTCATCTTCTACACAGAAGCATTTAAACAGTTCTGTGATCCAGAAGAGAACATTCTAAGAAAGTTTAGGAAACTCCTGATGCAGTGAAATATTTCTGCAAGGAGAGTAATATTTCAATGGAAACTTAGTAACTTTTAACTTATTTTCAGGTTTTCCTAAGAAAGGAGAATAATTTCAAAACACATTGGCTTAATAATAATAATAAAAAAACCTAGAAGGGGAATAGCAAGCTTCTTTTCTTCTAGGTCACTCATTGTTTCAAAGCTAACCCAGATCAATAGAAAAAAATTGATTAATACTGGAAAGCTGTCTGGTGCCTTATTTCACCTCCCACTGTAGGTTATGTAACTGAAGACAGCGTTAGCAAATTTGCTGGGAAAAGCTGCAACTGCAGTCTAGATGCATTTCATTTTTTTAACTTGGAAAAATTAGTATAAGGAAGTGTGCCTGAAAAGTGAAAGTATAAAGAAAAATACGGAACACTTTGGAATTTGAAGAACCAAATAACCCAAGAAAAATATTTTTATTACATTAGATAAATATATAAATTTGCTCTAACCAGAAATAAATTACTAGCTAGAAACATGCCAACTTGTTACAATCAGGAAGGCCATATTATTATTTTAAGTTAAGGACAAAAAGAAACAGAGATAAAGTAGGAGAGAGAGGTGCTTGTAGCACTTGTTTTAACAAGGATCTGATAATCAGCGCTGAGTCCTTACACTGCATTCCCGACTACCTTCAAGCCCTTTACGAAATTCTTCTTATAGAAGTTCTGCTTTCTGAGTGGCATCACCAGGCAGATGCTTGCGCAGACGAAGCCGGGCCCCCGGACTACAAACGGCAGGGTGTCTGATCCCACTGTACAATACATACCGCGATACGCTGAGAACGGGGCCAGTCCCTCACTGCCAAGAGAGCCCCCTGACAGCACCTGTGGATTGCCATCACCCGCTGCACATGTGGAAACTTTTAAAGGGAGTGTATTCACAATAGTACATCTGAGGCTTGCGAAGGAGAAACAAACCTTACAGCCTTCCCTAACCTTATAATTACAGCACAGAAGTAAACAAGTTTCCCAATGTTCACATAAATATGATACAACCTGACTAAAGCAAGAACACTGATGTTTTTTAATAACTTAGGAAATACCTGAGTGTGCTACGGCCTTGTATCTCCACAAGTTTATACTTAGAAATATGGAGTTTAAGGGGTCAATACATGCAATTTAGTGCTGAATTTTTATTTATTTTTTTTAAATACAGATAATTAATTTTTTTACCTCTGAAAGGAAGGCTTATCTTCTATTCTTAAACCCGCAGGCAGGAGCAAGGCTGGAATGAATCATACCAATTTCACTCTGCTGTTTGGGAAAGCTCAGAGCAGCAGCTATCATAGGAACTGGGGGCGTTGCTGTAGAAGTGAAGACGGGAATTTAAAGTAATATGAGTCTCCTATTCAAAGGGCCCCATTTATGAGGGATAAAAGAAAACTTCCACTGGTTAGAAGACCTCAAATATATTAGATATTCACCAGATAGAAGCTGCCGTGAGAGATACAGTTCCCTTGACATTCCAAATGCAGCTTTTTAACTGGAGTTATATAATTCTTCTCGGAAATCAGTATGATTTGGGGAAACCAAAATAAATTTCATTTTAAGGTTTTGTTCCAGATGATCTTGTTGACCTTCTCCTTCCTCCCTGGTCTTTTTCCAGTCATTGTCTAAGATATTTTGAAGCCTTGAGTTCCTAAGTTTTTCATGAAATCCATTGGAAATAGAGCTTAGGTAAGAATATTATTTCATCTTGTCCTTGCTACAAATGCACAACTTACAGAACTTTATCACCCTTCTATAAGCTACATTCCAATTAATACACAATCATTCCTCTCACAAGCTCTTTTCTGTTTGGAAATAAACTTTTAAACTTATTCCAAGTACAAGTCTATCTAATAAATTAATATAACTTAAAAACCAGACAAATCAGGGCATCATTTGGCCCTGATTTCCATTTGTGATGACATCCAGATGGCAATCCAAGGCCTACCTTTTGTAAACAGGATGCATGTTTATGTGACTCTCAAGTACAGCTAATTATTTGGAACTAAGGGAGAACACCTATGGAAGTATTAACCAAAGAACTGCAAGGATTTCTACTGTCACAGAATTTAACCTACTTATTTCATCTATACATTTCCCTTTTCTGCAGCAACAATCTGACACTGTTTCAGCAATAGTCATGCTTAAAAAGCAAATCCATTCTTATGACAGCATTTATTTAGAACCTGTGAAGCAGAAGCCTAAAGTTGCACTTTGCATTCAGACTGATAAAAAACAAGGCATAATCGTTATTTATTACAGATAATTGATTCATAATTCACCCACCTTAATCTCACACTATCTCTGGGACAGCATTATTTACTAAGAGTTACCCTATAGTTCATGCTCTCTCTGAAATCGGATAAGAACTATTGGAAATAGCAGCATTAAGATAGCAGTAGAGACATTTAAGGTAGTAAAGTTTTAAAAGATTTCCTAGCAATGGTTTGAGACTTTAAAACTGTACAACAACAAATAATCACCAGGTGCTGTCCAAGATATAGGTGAACCCAATTCAGGTGTTTTGCCTGCGCTAAGAGGACCCTATTTTAAGAGGTGACACAACTGGGTTTTTTAAGAGGTCATTTGGTTTCCTAACAGACTCCCACACTCAAGTTGCCTTATGCAGCACGTGCTTCTGTTAAAATGAAATTACAGACTTTCCCCCCCACCTCAACTTCACAGCCTGACTTTGTACAGACAGAAGATATGAAAGAGGCACACACAGCATTCATTCCAGACAACAGTATGAATTATGCCACTGGGGTTTGTTGCCTAGATAAAATGCTAAGTGGAACACAGCTAAGACAAATAGAACTGAACAGCACTGCACGGAGCCACGACCATAGAGATATAAATAAGTACAGGAGAAGTAAAACATTGCCCTTTTCTTCCCCCTTCAAAAAAGGGGTTTTTTAAAGGTATTATTCACAGGCATGTAGCAAACTTATACTGTTTAACAGCAGCGTCTTTCTTCCTCTGAGAAGAGACTTTTGATCTGCCACATAACCCATGACAGAAACTGCCTAGATTATTTTAGTATTGTTTGATCATGCTTTGGAGCCTACTTAGCACTTAAAGCAGATTACAGCCCGATAAAACCACTGGATATTTTTATGTGTGACCATCTTTTTTTTTTTCCTTTTTAAATACTTTTACTTAGTTAGTGAAAAGTTACTTTTGAAAGGAAGACCGAGACTGAAGCCAGAGACTCCAAAGTGTTCCTCTTGAAGGAAATGCTCATCTTTTATATTACTACTTACTACTACTACATATCATTACAGTCACATATAAAGGAAGAAATGCCCTGATGAGAAGAACAAAATGTCCACGCTACTCCAATGGACACATGAATTCAACTGTAAAGTGAAAGCCAGGCTGTTCTCCTTCTCCTTAGAACGGGAATTAGTGAAAAATCTTGTGCTAATGCATTTGAATTGAACAAATTTTCCTACAAGCTTGGCAGGCAGGACAGAAGCATATTAACTACAACTTGGGAGAAGCAGATGATAAACGCTTCACAAATAAATGAAATTTCAGAAAATGCAAAAGCAACAAAAAAATGTATTTGATCATTTTTCTGGTAGTTGTTGACCATGCACCAGCAGCTGCTGGCTCTTAACGATGTAGTAATTATGTCAAAGATAACAGGGGTTGGCTCTGATAAAAATCTTTGATGCTACCCAAGCTCACCCAGTTGTTTTCTTTTTTTGGGGGGGGGAAGAGGAGGTTGTATTCCCCAACCCCCAATACCCTTTCATCCTACTAAATTTCTTTCTAAATCTCAAATGCACTCATCACCTTAGCAACAACATGCAATGTTTCAGTGCATAAAAATAAATTATTAAGACCTGCCTCCTTTCCTCATGGACTCCTAAACTGTTGTGCATGGTGGTAGAAAGATGTAACAAATTTACTCCAGCTATGAAAACGTATAACCAAGCCAGGCAGCAACTATTGAACATTAACACCTGGGAGATGTAGCCTGCATTCAAACTTCTTTACAAGAACAAAAATATGCAAGACACTGAACAGCTGAAGAAGCTGCGCAAGTAAAGAGCAGGCGAGTTTTGAGAAACATAACCAAGATCCCACCTTCTGCAAACAGGATAGAGAAGACTGGTACACAGAGGAGAATGCCAGGTGCCATCCTAAACATGCTCTAAAGGAGATTATGAACCTTGTGTCAGTAATCACTCGCCAACAGAGGTCACATCAAGGTCAAGGAAAACAGTTCAATCTGTACTTTGCGTCCATCCTAGACTTGGTCAGCTGCTGATTCTTAAATGCCATCTCAACTTTACAAATTTAGCAAGGCCTACCCCTTATGGTAAGCCAGTCTGAACTGACAGCGTGTGAGGGCTTATTCAGAAATGGAGAGTATTCCTGGGCTTATTCAGAAATAGAGAGTATTCCTACTGCAATATGAAGTTTTACAATAATGAAAGCCTTGACTGATTGGGCAAAACACATCATTTTTAATACCTGTGAAATGGTCACCTTTTCTGATATAATCAGAGTTCCTTAAATAAACTGCAGAAACAAGACTATCTGTCAAACGATACAGATCTTAACTGCCCGAGGAGAAGGCCTAAAATGCATTAAAAATTCAAAAGGATATTTCTTTTACTGAACACAGAATACTTACAAGCTATTTAATAACTTCATGTTTTGAATAACTAAATTATAATCCACTTCTCAATGTCTTATCTAGTCATTTCTAAGGTATTAAACTGTCAGTTTACTTTTCTGGAAAGTGTGTTTCTAAAGGACACACTCACAGTTCTTTAAACTTGGCAGTTCTTACTTAGTTCTATTTTCTCCTCAACCTGCAACAGAGGCCAAAATAAAGGTTATTAAAAAAAAATTTAATTGATTTGCTTAGGTAGCTGATAAAAGTCAAATTTCACAACCCTCCAGAGGAACTACTCTAGCAAGTTTCTTAAATTGGTATTTAATCTAAAAGATTACCTTGTACTGACTCTCAATTTTCCGCATGCATAAAGTTAAGACTTAACATCTCTCTCCTCCCACCCCCTTTTCATCGTACAGTTAGAATTATTTTTTTAAAGAAAAAAATTACTTTTTAACCCTGCTCATCACAATTTCCTTTATTTTCCCATAAAACCTCAACTCCAGGGCTCAGAAACTTCCATATCCAAGTGATATAGCTGAATCTGCAAAAGAAGGGGTATCAGTAGAAACCATTTTGGAATCCTAACTGCAGCTACTGGTATCAAATCAACAGAAAAATATTATGTTTCTTCTAAGAAAATTGCTGTGAATTGCAAGTATTAGCAGATGTTACTACAAATACTAAAATAACTGAGAGTAAATGTAGAGGAGTAAAAATAATTCCAATGGAACCAACTAAAAGTAGAACTATACAATTTCAAAATATGCATGTCTTAGGAAAGAGTGAAGCACATACTATGAATTGCCTCATCTTTCACAGCACGGATGCTGAACTTTGATCATAACAATTTAAAGCAACTAAACACTAAGAATTTGGTCTTTCTGTTTCATCATACAAGAGTATAATTCCATAGGTAAATTATTCTTAGTTATTCTCAAATATTGTGTTTAGGGTTGGTTTTTGTTGTTGGGGGGTTTTGTTTGTTTTGGTTTTTTTTTTTGTTTGGGGTGTTTGTTATTTTCTTTGGGGGTTTTTTTGTTGTTCATTTGTTGGTTGGTTGGGGGATTTTTTTTGGTTGGGTTTTTTTGGGGGGTTTGTTTAGTTTTTTTAAAATATTTGTGAGCCTTGGTAAGGAGCCTATGTTTATAAAATGGGGGAAAAGATCTGTTCTTCCCAATTACAGCAGTCTGAAATCTGTAAAACCCGTAACAGTTAATTTTAAACCTACAAAATAACAGAAACCCAGAATACAGAAACCATCGAATTAGTTTACTGATATTTTTATCTATAACTTCACAAATGCAAATAAAATAAAATGCCATGAAAAATTACCTTAGAAATTATTCCGTCTGGCTTTTCTGATTTATAATATAATCAAATTCTTTTAAGTTGTTTTTCTAGCCTTTCAGGTAAATCACAGGCACACAAATTCTGTTTGCCAAGATAATGCATGTTTAGGAAAAAGCATAACACTGGCTCTAATTTACCAAGCGTTACTTACATATGTGCTAAATATGCTTTTCATTACAGGCAGCAAAACAGAAATCAGTGCTTGAATTTCAGTTTGTGTTAGCTGAACCTACAAATTACTGCCCAAAAGAATAACCAATTGTGTTGCACCACTTCTTTCACCCAGCCCCCTCCTCAAACTCTAAAATAAAAAAACCCGTATACAATAACTGTTGCCCTAAATATTTGAGCTTGCTCCCGAAGCGAGTTCCACTCTCAACCACAACACGAGTAAGATCAGGCCCTAAATTTTAAGTTTAAAAAATTTACAATGATGCCATTTAAAATATTATCTCTTTTCTTTCTTTGGTTCGGTTGTAACCTTCAGAGAATTCAAAATTATACATATTCACCTACAAGGGGAATCGATACCCTTCTGCTGCAACTGTAAACACTTCCTTTTAATACTTACTCCCTGCGAGTGCTAGCTTCTGTTGCGATTTTGGCCGAAAACGGTAGTCAAAATGTCAGTTATATAAGGCCACGCGTGGAGGCACATGCACTCTAAGAAATATTGCTGCCGAATTAATCACGGGAAAAATAATGGGTGCCTGGTTTGACGTGCGTATTTAGACACAGAGTAACGTGTACACCCCACCCCCCCC
>VZTV01053676.1:0-17868 GCA_013400875.1 Anhinga rufa
GCTGCCATTCAGGGGGACCTTGAAAAGCTGGAGAAATGGACTGACAGGAGGAACCTTATTAAGTTCAAGAAAGGGAAATGCCAACTCCTGCATCTGAGGAGGAGTAACCCTAGGTACCATTGTGCACTGGGGCCAACCTGCTGGAAAGCAGCTTGGCAGAGAAGGAGCTGGAGGCTCTGGTGGACAACACGCATGCCCTTGCAGCAAAGAAGGCCAGCAGCCTGAGAAAACTCTCAGGCTGTGTAGTGCTTAGTTGCTGGCTGGGGTTAANCTGGTTTTGGCTAGGATAGAGTTAATTTTCTTCACAGTAGCTTGTGATGCTTACTTAACATCAAGGCCTCTTCTGCTTCTCACTCTGCCCTGCCAGTGTGAGTGCACAAGAAGTTGGGAGGGGACAGAGCTGGGCCAGCTGACTCCAACTGACCAAAGGGATATCCCATACCATATGACGTTGTGGTCAGCATATAAAGCTGAGGGAAGAAGAAGGAAAGGGGGGGACATTTGGAGTGATGGCATTTGCAAGTAACTCTTACACATGATGGAGCCCTGCTTTCCTGGAGATGGCTGAATACCTGCCTGCCTTTGGGAAGGAGTGAATTAATTCCTTGGTTTGCTTTGCTTACATACACGGCTTTTGCTTTCCCTATTAAACAGTCTTTATCTCAACCCATGAGTTTTCTCACTTTGCTCTTCCTATTCTCTCCTCCATCCTGCTGGGGGGAAGTGACCGAACCACTGTGTGTCACTTGGCCACCTACAAGGGTTAAACCACATCAGTAAATAGACTACTTTCCACTATAACAATAGTAAAATTCTGATAGATGTTATTTCTGTCTGTCGTTATCTAAGCAGTAACATTTTTCAGACAGGGACTTCTCAATATCTGTAAAATTACTGTGGAGGAGCTCAGGCTCAAGAATGGTTCATCCTGATGAGCAGGAAATCAAGTGAAGGTGGCAGGAGGAATGCTTGGATGAACAAGGAGCTCCTGACTGAACTCAAATGTTAAAAAGAGGCATAGAAAAGGTAGAATTGCAGACAGGTGACCCAGGAGGAATATAGAACATTATGTGATCATGCAGGGATGTGGTTAGGAAAGTCAAAGACCACATGGCATTGGCTCTGGCAATGGATGTGAACAGCAACAAGAATGGCTCCTGGAAGTTTATCAGCAGCAGAAGGAAAATTTAGGGAATATGTGGGCCTGCCGCTGAATGGGGCAGGGGCCCTGGTGACAAAGGACATGGAAAAGGCTTAAGTACTGCATGCCTTCTCCTCAGTCTTTAGTGGTTAAGACTTGGGAATTCCAAGCAACTGAGAACAGTGGGAAAGTCGTGATGAAGGAAGTAGAGAAGAATCTCATTAGGGAACATTTAAACAAACTGGATAAACAAAAGTCTCTGGCCCTAATGAGATGCACTTGTGAATGCTGAGGGAGCAGGCTGATGTCGTTGTAAGGCCACTCTTACTGTCTTGGAAAGATGGCAATAGGAAGAGGTTCCTGAGGTCTAGAAGAAAGCAAATCTCTCTCCTGTCATAAAGAAGGACAAGAAGGAGGATCCAGGGAACCACTGGCTGATCAGCCTTAGATAGAACAGGTGATAGAGCAAGTGATCCTAGAAACCGTTTCCAAACATTCTAAGGACAAGAAGGTGGTTGGGAAAAGTCAGCATGGGTTTTTGAAAAGGAAGTAATGCCTGACCAATGTGATAGCCTTCTATGGTGAGATGACTGCTTTGGTGGATGAGAGGAGTGCAGTGGATATTGTTTATCTTGACTTTGGTAAGACTTTCAACATTTTTTACCATAACTTCTCAACAGACAAACTGATTAAATACAGTCTAGATAAGTAGACTGTGAAGTGATCTGAAAGGCTAAAATGGTGTGACCATTGACATGAAGTCCAGCTGGGGGGCGAGTCGCTCATGGAGTACCCTAGGGGTTGATACTGCGTCAAATACTGTTTAACATCTCATTAATGTCCTGGGGAACATCCTCAGCAAGTTTGCTGACAACCCAGAACTGGGAGGAATAGTTGACACCCCAGATAGTTGTGCTGCCATTCAGGGGGACCTTGAAAAGCTGGAGAAATGGACTGACAGGAGGAACCTTATTAAGTTCAAGAAAGGGAAATGCCAACTCCTGCATCTGAGGAGGAGTAACCCTAGGTACCATTGTGCACTGGGGCCAACCTGCTGGAAAGCAGCTTGGCAGAGAAGGAGCTGGAGGCTCTGGTGGACAACACGCATGCCCTTGCAGCAAAGAAGGCCAGCAGCCTGAGAAAACTCTCAGGCTGTGTAGTGCTTAGTTGCTGGCTGGGGTTAACCCATGTCAGGTACGCTGACTGGTTGTTAGTCTATTACTATAATGTCATCATATTGATTTGCTGAAAAATCTCTACAATGACAAAAGCTTACTGAATCAAAGCAAAATTGTGTCTATATTGCATTACAAAGTAGTAGTTTAACTGAAAAAGAAAGTCATAATTCTGTGAAAGTATGGTCTGACTTCTTTTAGGGGAGGGGAAAGGGAAGGAAGTGGTATGATCTACATATTAATGTGGGATTTGAATCCATAATCTGATAAATGGAAATAATTTTTTTAAAGTTGCATTTTAAATGCATTTTACATGCTTTTCTTTGTAAGAGAACTGTGTTTGGATATGAAGAATTTGTATGTGTGTAAGTTAATTTTGGTCTCTGCTGTGTCGTGATTTCAGAGAGTCCAAGCTATATTGCAAGCTGTGAATGCTGTGTACTCTCAAAGTCCGTCAAGTGGTCTTGTTCCTGAAGGTCAAGGTTCTGTTCTTCGCATCATTGTTGACAATCTTATCTACCCTGTCCCTTTAGAAGTGCTGTATCAGGTAATGAGATTGCTAAAAAAATAGTTAATAGCTGTTCCATTGTAAACACATTAACTTTCTTTTTTTTGAAGTACTTGTGGATCCATAATCATTTGAATGAGGACTGTCACTTTAAAATTAGTTGCAGTTTAAGGATCTAGGTGTGAATCAGTTTTGCACAAAAATATCAAAGTAAACAGAGCTTCTGTACTCAGCTTTTCATGTTGTCTTTTATTTCTTTTAGTTCCTTGGTTTCTGTGGAAGCAGCAACAAACTTGAGGTGTTATTTTATTATTTGAGATGTATTTTTGGTCACTAAATTTGCAGAATTTGTTTGAAGTACAGAATGTAAAGGTGGATAACTTGAAAGGCAATTTGCAGTTCCCATCTCAACTGACTTGTGAAAGTCCATTTCTCAAACCTTGACTTTGATTATCCACAATTTCTCTGCAGAGATTGGACAAATGCCCCTCTGGGCTGGACTTCCCTGCTCTTAGTTGGTCATTGCTAAATCTTTAAGGAAATTTTATCCTTCTTCCCCAACTTCTGTAGCTTCTTTTTGAAATTTTTTTTTTACCTGAAAGAAAATTCTGAATTCACTCAATTTCTGCTCAGCTCTTACAAAAAAATAATTTTCAGAAATTTATACGAAGTATTAGAATACTGGTTTTTAGTGTGCATTGTTTCTGAAAGTCCATCTTTTTTCCATCTCAGTTGTTCTCTAAATTTGGAATTGTCTTGAAGATTATCACCTTCACTAAGAACTATCAGTTCCAAATTTTGCTCCAGTATGCTGAGCCAGTGAATGCATACTATGCCAAAATGGTAAGTGTAGTGTCTTCAGCTTGATTTTTTGTTTGGGGTTTTTTTGTTGGTTTTCCCCAGCAAAATTAGGGAACGTTAGGGATAACTTGATCATTAACTTCATGAGTTCTCATCATTCTAGCACTCTGGATGCACATGAATAACTTTGGCATCCCTCATTAATTAAGAGGATAACACTCTATCACCAACTGCAAACATAAATGTATAGCACATGCCCCAAGACCTGTATGAGTCTACCAAAACCAAAATCAGAGCTGTCAGTAGTTCTGAGTGATAGTAACTGTAGTTGACCAAAAATTTTTTTGCCTTTCAAACTAAATGGAGTATTTTCAGTGAGGTTCAATACTAAGAGTAGTATAGTTAAATACCCAGAGATTAGATGAATGTTGTGTGTTTTTCTTGTTTGAATTTCAGTGAGAAATTTACAGTAATCAATGGTTTCACCTTAAATTTCTTAATTTCAAACCAGCTGTACCCTGATTTTTAAAACGCATGTTCTCAGTAATGAAGAAAAGCTCACCTACTTCAGGTACATTTTCTGTGGTGGGTTAACCTTGGCTAGCTGCCAGACACCCACCAAGCTGCTCTCACTCCCCTTCCTCAGCAGGACAGGGGAAGAAAATAAGATGAAAAAGCTCGTGGGTTGACACAAGGACAGGGAGATTGCTCACCAGTTACCACCACCACAGGCATAAAAGACTCAACTTAGGGAAGAGTGATTTAATTTATTGCTAATTAAAAATACAGTAGAATAGTGAGGAACAAAAACAAAAGTAAAAACACCTTCCCCACACCCTTACTCCTTCTTCCCAGCCTCAACTTCACTACCAACCCTTCTACCTCGTCCCCCTGAGCAGTGCAGGGGGATGGGGAATAAGGCTTGTGGTCAGTCCATAACACTTTGTTTCTGCCACTCCTTCTTCCTCACACTGTTCTCCTGGTCCAGCGTGGGCCCTACCCATGGCATACAGTCCTTCACAAACTGCTCCAGAGTGGGTCCGTCCCACAGGCTGCAGGTGGATATCTGTTCCACTGTGGACCTCCATGGGCAGCAGCGGGACAGCCTGCTTCTCCAGGGGCTGAATCTGCTCTGGTGCCTGGAGCATGTCCTCCTCCCTCTCCTTCTCTGACCTTAGTGTCTGCAGAGTTGTTTCTCTCACATTTTTCTCACTCCTCTCTCTCCCAGCTGTTGCATGGTGTTTTTTACCCTTTCCTAAACGTGTTATCACAGAGGCACTACCAGTGTTCTGACTGGCTCTGCTTTGGGCAGCAGCAGATCTGTTTTGGTGCTGGCTGAAACTCTGTCCAGCACTGGGCAGGCCCTGGTCTCTTCCCACAGAGGGGTAGCAGCTCCCCCCACCTCCAAACCTTCCCATGTAAACCCAATACATTTTTTTCTTTTCAAAACAACCTTTAGAATTGGTTTCCTTATAATAGCTAAATATTTTAATTTCTAGAAAATATTGTTAATTTCCTCAGAAGTAGTTTGATAATTAAATATTAAGAGCTGAGAGCCCAATGATTTTTGCAGAAGGGACAGCAATGTTACAAATCATCACATTATAATACTGGAACTGTGAAATAAAAAATAAAGGCAGAAAATAAAGACAGAAAATAAAATACTTCACTTACTTGAAGCTATGCCCAAGATACTTTGTATTTCTTTTTAACCTATGTGGTCACCTCAATATCAGTAAATAAATAAAATCAATTTGAAAGTTCCCATAGAGGTTATATAGATTAGGTTGTGCTAATTATTAAGTGGTATGTAGCATTCAATTTTTTAAAAAAATTACAAAAAGACTAGAGTGAACAGAACTTTTACCCTACTTTTGTTATTGCAGTTGACATTATTCTCAGCTTCAAAATTAAAGGCACAGAATATTTATGTATTGTTACTTGCACTTTAGTCCAGTAAGTAAATTCACTATGTGTTTTAGAGATTAAGCATATATTGGAAACTAGTAAAGGTAGTTGGGATTATAGCCTGTTTGTTAGCAATAGCATCTTTTCTTAAAGAACAGTATTAATAATAAATTATACCTAATTAAAGATTTCGGAGAAATTAAAATTTTAGTCTAGATTATATTAAATAATTACAACAAACTAGTATCTTTTTATTTCCCCCTCCCCTCATCCATCATGAGTCTTTTTTGCTGGTATAGGTGGAAAATGCTACTTCAGTAACCTTTCTGAGCATAGCTGCTCTTAAAAAGATGGATTATATAGATTCATTTAGGTTGGAAAAGACCCTTAAGATCATTGAGTCCAACAGCAAACCTAGCACTACCAAGTCCACCATTAAACCATGTCCCTCAGCACCACAGGGCTTTTAAATACCTCCAGGGATGGGGACTCAACCACTTCCCTGGGCAGCCTGTTCCAGTGATTGACAACCCTTTTGGTGAAGAAATTTTCCCTAATATCCAGTCTAAACCTCCCCTGATGCAGCTTGAAGCCCTTTCCTCTCATTCTACCACTAGTAACTTAGGAGAAGAGACCAACTCCCACCTCACTACAACCTCCTTTCAGGTAGTTGTAGAGAGTGATAAGGTCTCCCCTCAGCCTCCTCTTCTCCAGGCTAAACAACCACGGTTCCCTCAGCTGCTCTCATCAGACCTGTTCTCCAGACCCTTCCCCAGCTTATGTAATGGACAGTTCTGTACAATAAAAATCTCCAAACTAGTATTGCTACTAGCATCTGATATTGTTGAGTGGGAGACAAGTAAGATTAGCAGCACAGCTAGAAGGACAAGTTATGCTTAAAGCTATATTTTGTCTATTGGCACAATAATACTTATTAGTTAGTGGACTACACTAGTGCTCTACACAGGATGCTTAGGTAAGAATAGTGGCCATATAATTGTCTACTCTACTCGGTGTTTCAAAGAAGCTCCTTAAAAACAGAAGATGAATTTCTGTTTGGATACAGTTGCGGGGTGAAAATAAAATAAACTTACAGTGGTGGCTTCCATTATGTGTTTTGTCTCTGAAATCGTAATTATTTTTCTTCAGGCTCTGGATGGCCAAAATGTCTTCACTGCATGCTGCACTTTGCGTATTGATTTCTCCAGGTTAAGTAGCCTTAAAGTAAAGTACAACAATGACAAAAGCAGAGATTTCACTCGCCTTGACCTTCCTTTTGGTCATGGCCGGCCACCCATGGAGCCATTCATAGCTGGTAAGAAACCTTCATTTTTAGTGAAAAATACACAATAAGATCATTATACTTTTTATGTTGCATTTATGCTCTGGCTTCCTAAAATGTTCATAGAAGGGTACATTTTGCGTACATTTCTGTTTGTTAGGTCCAGTAAAGTTTATATGGAAAAGAACTCAAGATAAATGAATATCTGAACTGTAACATGAGGAATATACTCTTGGGCAATTCAAAGTGTTGTCAAAAAGCAACATTTGTAAAATGCTGTGAAATTATATCATTGGTACAGGTGGTGTAATACATGTTTCATGTCAGAATGGTCAATGGCAGTCATCCAAAATTGGCACTGGTTGCCTAAAGCTGCTTGACAATAAGTGTTTTGAGGCTGTTAGCTCTGATTTGTTTATATTGTAGGATAACTGCCTGCTGTAACAAACAAAACCATAAGAAACTTTGAAATGCTACTCTTACTTATGTATGCTTTGTAGTCACTTTCTAAAAGATAAAATTTTAGAAATTTGCTTGAATTTTAGAAGTCACTTCCGTGGCACGGAGGAGAGAGTGTCTGCTTGAAGTCACACTGCAGAAGCCTTTTTGGTATAAATAGCTCATAGAGTCATAGAATGTCCCCATTTGGAAGGGACCCACAAGGATCATCAAGTCCAACTCCTGTCCCTGCACAGGACAACCCCAAATTCACACGATGTCTCTGAGGGCGTTGTCCAAGTGCTTCTTGAACAGCGTCGGGCTTGGTGCTGTGACTGCCTCCCTGGGGAGCCTGTTCCAGCGCTCCACCACCCTCTGCGGGAAGAACCTTTTCCTAATACCCAACCTAAACCTCCCCTGGCACATCTTCCTGCCATTCCCTCAGGTCCTGTCGCTGGTCACCAGAGAAAAGAGATCAGCACCTGCCCCTCCTCCTCACCTTGTGAGGGAGCTGCAGCCCGCCATGAGCTCTGCCCTCAACCTCCTTTTCTCCAGGCTGAACAAACCAAGTGACTTTAGCCACTCCTCGTACAGTTTCTCCTCTAAACCCTTCACCAACTCCGTGGCCCTCCTCTGGACGCTCTCCAGCAGCTTTATATCCTTAATGGGCTGTGGCGCCCAAAACTGCACCCAGCACTCGAGGTGAGGCCGCCCCAGCGCAGAGCAGAGCGGGACCATCCCCTCCCTCGCCCGGCTGCAATGCAGTGCTTGATGCACCCCAGGGCACGGCTGGCCCTCTCGGCTGCCAGGGCACGCTGTTGGCTCATGTTCAACTTGCTGTCGACCAGAACCCCCAGGTCCCTCTCTGCAGAGCTGCTCCCCAGCCTCTCGTTCCCCAGGCTGTATGTACAGCCAGGGTTGCTGTGCCCCAGGTGCAAAACCCGGCACTTGCCCTTGTTAAATTTCATACAGTTGGTGATTGCCCGGCTCTCCAGCCTGTCCAGATCCCTCTGCAGGGCCTCTCTGCCCTCGAGAGTGTCAACAGCTCCTTCCAGTTTTGTGCCATCAGCACACTTCATTAGTATTCCTTCAAGTCCTGCATCCAAGTCATTACCAAAGAGATTAAAGAGTACCGGCCCCAAGACGGATCCCTGCAGAACCCCACTAGTGACTGGCCGCCAAGCAGATGTAACCCCATTTACTGTGACCCTTTGAGCCCGACCCGTCAGCCAATTGCTCACCCACTGCATTAGGTGTTTATCCAGCTGTGTGCTGGACATTTTGTCCAGGAGGATACTGTGAGAGACAGTACTGAAAGCTTTACTGAAATCCAAAATGATCACATCAACCGGCTTCCCTTGGTCAGCTAGGTGGGTGACCTTGTCATAGAAGGAAGCTCATGCGTGCTTGTTTAAATAACTTTGGTAATAATGCAAATCGTCAAACAGATTAATCTGATGACCTGGCAGAAGTGCTCACAATGCAATTTGAGCATTTTTAGCTATTCTTATTTCTCTCTAATGACAAGCATTAGCAATAATGCACAGCTAAGAACTGTCTCAGCTGTTGAATAGGTATCTAAGTCCTATCCAGTTGGTTAGAACAGTAGCAAGGGTTGGGGAAGAATTACCTTTTTTACTTTAGTTTTCTGTGATAGCTAGGGCAGATACTGGGTTTGGTTTGGTTTTTTGGAGAGTTGGCTTTGGTAGCTTAGGTTAGGGTAAGAAAGTGAGTTGCACTTCCTACTTTCTTGATTGTTTTTGCTGGTCCCCTGAGAGGCAGGCTGTGTATCTTCATGTAATGTACAGCCATCTTTATAACTTTTTGAGGATTTGCCATACAGCATAATGGAAACATGCTGTTACAGATCTGATATGTTCTGATTAATTAGACTTACACAAATAGAAATGTTAATGAAAGGGGAAAGTACAATTAGATTAGATTAAGGACAAACTTGCTTGTAGGGCAGAGATAACTTTGTATGCATGCTTTTGGAGGATAACACATGAATGCTTCTCCATTTCCTTCCCCCTCACTCTTCCAAGCTTGTCATTGCTAGCAATCTCATTTCTAGGCTGAACATTTACTGTAATGGTAAGAACAGCAGAGGTGCTGGTATAAAGAAGAATATGATGCCTGTATCAAAATCTGTAGTGCAGTCCCAGTGAAGCAGCTGCATAGATATTTTTCTTTTAACCAATATCTGTAGACTGGAAGAAGCATGCTTCTAGCCTTTGTCAGTGGTAACAACATGCATATGTTGCCATAAGCATGTTCTGATAGTTCTCAGCTGCATGACATGAGGAAAAGATGTTGTGAATCATGTCAGCGCTTACACTTCCTATGTTATTACTGGACGTGATTTTGATGGAGAATTATAAGATGAAGCAGGTAACTATCAGAATAATACACCTGTTTTTTCTATAGACTTGAAGTTATCTTAATAGCAAAACTGCTCTTGAAACTTGTTGGGGTTTTTTTGTCTTTTTTTTTTTCTTTTTTCTTTTTTTTTGTTTTTGGTGGAAAAGATATTGCACTATAAACAAGCAGATTTTCTGAATGTTTTGCATTTAGGGTCCCCTCACCCAGTGAACATAAGCAGAGATACGTGAATTAGCTTGCTTTGAAAGCTAGCTGCTAGCCATGAAGCAAATGATTTTACACATAAAAAATGCAACAAAGAATTCCAGATCTTTCTGCATTAGCTCTGTTGGACAATTTTTACATGCCTGATTTTGGTATCAGTGTGCAACATGCAGGTCTCATTTGGCAGAATAAAAGCACTTTATCTACTTCTTCATTAATGTTTTCATTACCATTCTTGGATTGTGAATAAGTGATTAATACCTAGATTGCCAGAACTTGTCAGTATAATGCACCAGTGTGTGTATTTCAGAAACAATGACTTGCTGTGGTGTGATAAATGTATTCACTTGTTTGTATGAAAGACACTTTGTTGCTACAGATAAGAGGAGGTGTAATGTGATGCAGTATTCATGAATACTTGATCTGTGGTGTCTGTTTCATCTGTTGCTTTTGTAATTCATAACAGATACTTCTTATGGTATTGTATTATCCCTGTTAATAACCATCTGTTAGTGAATGTAGCTATTTTAGTCAATGGTGGAGGTTTGAGCAGTAAAACAGACATATTGCCAGGCTTGCATGATGTATTGGCTGATTATACATGTCCTGTTTTAAAAAAATCTAGTGTGCTAATGTATGAAAGAATCCACAACTCAAGCTTGTATCTAACTGCTTCTTAGATCACAAGTTTGTGTGCTATCCCTGAGTAGTACTTAACTCCACATGCTAATGTGAAAATCACTGAGCTATCTTTGAGGCTGGGATTATCCATATGTTGATATTCCAAATCTGTTTAATGCTTGTGGTTGCCAAGAGAACCATAAAAAAAACAGTGGTTATTTATGAAGTAATACAAGCTGGGAAAATACATCTTAAAAAGCAAAGTACTATAGTTAATGCATCTAGTTAATGCTAGTAAAATTCAGAACCTCAGATTCATTGTAGTTGTTTGCATTATTTAGCCTATACTTGTTTTAGATATATGTAGGAAATAGTTGTATCTCATAATTGCAAGATGTCTTTGAGTGTATTTACTTCCAGAAAATTTCTAGAATGCATTTCCATTGTGTGAATAAAAACTGTTAACATTGCACCACAGGCATCTTAATGGATACTTATCTATGCTGTGCTTTCCTTTTCAAACTTGTCTAAATTACATTTTGTTCTGACTTCATTTTAGAGAGGGACATTGAGGCTGATTGCAATATTTGTCTTCAAAAGTGGCTGAAAATAGTCTTTGTAAGACATAGAATCTTGGATTTCTATGGAAGTTTTTAACCCAAACATTTTATAAAAGATGCAGTCATGGACTGAAGTCAGAATAGCAGCAGTGGAAGCTGATTCTCATTGCTGAAGTCTTCTGTTTTCTAAAAATTTTAAAATCTGCTCTAATTACATGTTCCTGCTCTCTCTAGGCACCTCAAATATCACCTTTCCATTGTGCAGGAGCTCATGGGTTTGCCCCATCCATGTGCTTTGCTCAAGGTGCTGCTAAATTTATATTTTCTAAAAATGTGGTGTTTGCATTTGGCACTAGTGGTCTGTCTGAATACACCTGTGTTCAGAGCAAATTGTTTTCAAATACAGCAGTCAGAATAAAATGTTCATTTCAGCCATTCTGATGCTTTTCCTCATGTTATTCAGTAAAATTGCTTTCTGTAATAAAAAGCATATGTTGATGTAGTTTATAATCTAATAAGCTAAGAAATTAAATGCCATGATAAAAATTACCTGCAAGAGAAGAAACTCTAAACTTCTGGTTTTCTAAGAATTTTAAGACTTCAGTGACATTCGAAGCTAAAGCAGGAAGTCTCCCCTTTTCTGGCTATAAAATGAGAAACAGATAGTCTTCTAGACTCAGCAGTCTTTTCCTTTCTAGCACTTCTGTGCTAAACTATTTTTCTTCTTTCTTGGGCTGCAGTTTATGACCCCTTTTGTTTGGGTCTGTTGGTGTAGCTGAATATTTCTTCATCTCTGGAGGAGAGGTGCTTCCTGCTTTATTGGTCAAATACTAAGAATAACCAAATTCCTTAAAAGCATTTTTTTTACCAAATATTGATGATTTTGCCAAACATAACCTGCTTTTGTATTCTAAAATGTCTTTTCTACTTTGACATGTCAAGTGATGTTATTAATACCTTTCCATGTTTTTCAGTTCCAGCTTTTCCTGGAGCACTCGGTTCTTTCACAGTCACACCTGCAGTGCTTGGACATAATATTCCTGGTTTTACTAGTATTCTAGGAAGTTCTGTTTTACTAGTCAGCAACCTCAACCCTGAAGTAAGTTTGATTGGTGAAACTGATGCAAGTGTAGACTTGTACCAACTGCCAGAATCTGTCTTGCAAATTGACATCAGCTGAAAGAATAAGACAGGAAATCTCTATACTGATAATATAAAAAACAGGACAGCTCCATTCTTGTTTGAGATAGTTTGCAATATTGATGAAGTTTAAAAACTCCAATCAGCAGTGAAAAGCTTCCTAACACAACCTACTACAGAAAACCTCTGTTAGCAGTGTAGCTAGTAATTAGGGAAAAGCCTATGGTCAGTTGTGAGAAATGTTTGAAGAGGTAAACAACAGGTATGGCTAAACCTACTGGTACCTCTGTTAATATGACTCTTCTGTGTGCTACTTTATCCTTAGAGAAGCTAAAGAATTTTTCATTTGTTACTAGACATGAGGAGTTAGAGAAACAGGACGGAAGGGAAAAGGAGATAAAAGCATCTATCAAATCAAGAACCTTTCAAAACACTGATAGGATCTTTCTAGTTTTGCAACTTTTCCCAGGTTGGAAAGGAAGAACATGGGTGTACTTCGCTATTGCCATCACTGTAAATCCATTTTTTAGGAGTTAATAAATACACATATTCACTTTTCATAGTACCACACATATTTTTTTTTTATATGTTGACAGTAAAATTGCCAAGGATGACTTGGATAGTTATTTTTGTAATGGAAGTGACACAGACAGTACTAGAAGCATACTCCTGTTACTCAAATATTACACATTGATCTGTGCTTAATTAAAAGCAATGTACATCTGTTTAAAAAAATAAAAATCGAGCTTTACCAAGGCCATGACTTAAACGCAGTCCTACTTCACTGTTGATAAGCTGTTCTGCTGCAGTAATGTAAAATTCTTGTTTGCTTTACACACTCATTTGATTCACCTAACCATAAAGCTGATAAAATTAGGAGTTAGTGGCAAAATGGAAGTTGTCTTCGTATTACTAAGGTTTAAAAATCTGTTGAGTGTTTCCTTTATTCCACAGTAAGCATAAAAAGAAACAACTGCAGATTAGAACTGTAAGAAAAGTCAATTTTTCTTTGATATGTCAATATATCTTTCAGTTAATTTCTGGTGATTGCTGTGGATGTGCTTTCTGCAGCTGACCATTCAAGATGATTCTGAGTCTTAACAGAGTGTGCTGGGGTTTTTTGTTAAGAATAAGCGTATGTGAAGCATAGATCAAAGCTATTTTTAGCACATAGCTGCTTTACTTAATACTAATAATGTCTAAGAAGTCGGCATGTAGAACTTCGTGCTGCAATACATGATAATAATGATAAATGCATTAAATAATGTTCAACTTCCTAAAAGGTAAAAAATAAGAATGTATAACAACATTAATTGTTGGAAATATAAACTGTTGTAAATACATTTCTTGGCAACTGTGTAACACTTCTTCTTCAGTAGCAGTTGTCTGAACCCTGCCACTTCTTCTTCTGTGTATAGAAAATCTAGTTGACCTTATTTCAATTTATATTTCTCCCTTTTTGGCAGGGTTTCAGTGTGCATTTGAACGTTCTCTCATGACTTAAATTAGCTGGTTTTGTCTTCCAAAAACCATTTTAGACTGGATATAAGGAAGAAATTTTCTACACTGAGGGTGGTGAGACCCTGGCCCAGGTTGCCCAGAGAGGTGGTCAATGCCCCATCCCTAGAAACATTCAAGATCAGGTTGGCCGGGGCTCTGAGCAACCTGCTCTAGTTGAAGCTGTCCCTGCTCACTGCAGGGGGGTTGGACTAGATGACCTCTAAAGGTCCCTTCCAACCTAAACCATTCTATGATTCTATGATTTTTAGTAGAAATATTGCAGTCACATTTGGTTAAGAAACATCTTTAAATAAACTCTGTGCTGAATTAAAATATTTGGGCCAGAAGGATAAATTCTAGAAGCATTTAAATTTTACATTGATAGTAATTGTGCCTTATCACTAAATGCTGATGATAAAAGGGTATGGGCTTACACCTAGGCTGCAGTGTCTTCTGTTTTAAATAATTTCAGTATATTTGGTACATGTTGTGAGTTGAGAAGGAACAGGGGTGGAGACTATGAGTAATGCTTCTGATAACCAGGCATTTTTGGTACTCATCACTGGCAAAACATTTGCGTCAGTCAAATAAAATCTGGCTGCATTAGGGTATAAATTATCTTTTTTGGTGCTTGGGGAGCTTGGTACACGATTTAATTAAAAATCACTGAAAAAATATTTCTTTCAATATTTAGCTTTATGTTCACAGCTTCTAACTGAACACAGTTTAAATACCACTTTCTATATGCTTCACATATAAACAGCTAAATGGTATGTGTATCACTATAGCATGTCACGGTGACATACAGAGATGGGAACAAAACTGAAGACAAAGCAAACACATTTTGTAGCTGTTGTCTGCTGTTTAGGAAATACAAAGGAGTTCTTGAATGCTCTTCTATTTCTAATTTAGCAAATGGCTTTCATTTTTCAGGGAATGAACTGCTAACTTGGAAAGAATAAGTTCAAATAATTAAGTCAGTTAATATATTAATAAATTCTTTGGCATGACAGACTGTCTTGAGTGATGAAAATGCATGAGCTGAAGTGTTAGCTTGTTTAAATATTTTATATGTGCATAGCAAATATATATTAACAAGAATGCTATACACTGTAGTTATTGCAGGGAATGGCTTTTGGAGAGACAGGTTTATGTATTAGTGTGCAGTATCTCTTCCATTCTTTTTGTTTACCATACACTTATGGAATAGATTTCTTTATTTGCATGGCTTTAAAAATAATATACTCATTTTATCATTTAAACAGGCCATCACACCATATGGACTTTTCATCCTATTTGGTAAGACATGTCAATATACTTTAAGAAACTACAGGGCTACCATTCTTTTTATTTATCTGACACCTGCTGGTTAATGCAAGCTCCATTGTTCTGTCCTTGTCCTGAAAACGCACATGAGAATGCACTCATTTTAAAGTGACCATCATTTGAGTCAGTAGTTGTAGGCCACAGGTACCAAAAAACCAAAATGGTTAGAGTGTCAGAAGTATTTCAGTGTGTGGCCCATTTTGTTTACTACGAAGAATGGGAAAGCAAAGTAAGATGAAAGAAACAAAGATTGTGTCAGAGGAAATGGAGTACAGACTTGGCTCGTATGGTAGTTGCGGAGGACAATGTTTGTTGGCATAGTAGTATTTTAATATGCACCTGTGAAGAGGACTTTAACACTGTTGCACTATTTAAAAGCTGAAAAAAACCATGCAGCTTTATGACTAAGATGCTGGTTTTTTTCCCCCCATTTCTGAGCCTTAGAAAATAAGACACAAACTTTAAAGCTCTCCTTCATACTAATATTCTAACCAACCTGTTTAATGAGGTGATTATTCTTTGTAACACCAGTGTTAGTCAAAAGAAACAGACTTGCCCTTGTGCTGTTTGTAGTAATTCTCTGAACAGATTTCCTTTCTGTATTTCCACAGGTGTGTATGGTGATGTGTATCGTGTGAAGATCATGTTTAAGAATAAAGAAAATGCTTTGGTTCAGATGGCAGATGCAGCCCAGGCGCAATTAGGTACTGATTTTTAAGGCACAGCTATGCTTCAAATTAGCACAAGTGTAATATAGGTGAGGAATTTGCCGTCTGCCAGTGACAAGCATAAACAAATTAAATCCATCACTGTGATGCTTTACTACATACAAACTTTTCCATGCATATGTTGATAGTGCTGTTTGCTTTCATGTAAACAAATTATTTTCCTATAGTGGTTTAAAAAAAAACCCCTGTGAATCCCAATCTAGTAAATGTTAGAATTAAAACATCATACAATTTTCCTGTAGTTTATATCTAGCTATTTAAGAATAATAAACTGCTCTTTATTGAAATGCTGTTTTGCACTTTTGTTGCATTTAGACTGGAGCGTATATTACATCCATATACTTGTTTTAAATATAATGTTATGACATAGCCAACCTGGTAGACATGGAAATTGCAGTTTAAATTTAGAATATGAAATCTGACACTAAATAGAAGATAATCTTAGTATTCAAATAATCCTTTGTTCTTCCCCTCCCTTTATTCCTGTTCAAATTATATTTCCACTGGTTAGCTATGAGCTACTTGAATGGACAGAGGCTTTATGGAAGGGTCCTCCGTACTACTCTGTCAAAACACCTGATAGTTCGACTTCCTCGTGATGGAGAAGAGGACCACGGTCTGACAAAGGACTATAGCAATAGCCCTTTACATCGCTTTAAGAAGCCTGGCTCTAATAATTTCCGAAATATCTTTCCTCCATCTGCTACCCTGCATCTCTCCAACATCCCGTAAGTATCATGTGTGATCTTTCTGAAAAGATGGTGGTTTTTATGTTATGTTCTTAAGTTATGAAGTCTGACATAAGCTTTAAATTTCCTTGGCCTTTTACAGTTTCCTGAGAATGTGGGTCATTCTGCTCTGTAGTTAACAACCTTTAACTGTCACCTTTGTATTGTTAGCAAAGAGGATAACTGTTTAAATACTCTTCTTTATGAGTTTTAATACAGTATATATTTTCTTGAGAATATGCTTTTGTTTTTCACATATTAAGTCCTGTGTTATAAATTTTTGCAAAGATTAAAGACATGGTTTTTGAGATAATGTCCTGGAGTTACATGATATCAAATTCATCACTGTCATCATTATTTAATGTAGATACAGTTTTTCATCATTCTAGCACTTTTTAAAGAAGAATTTCTACAGAATTCAGACCTCTTATATAGAGGGGAAGTTGTTCTAAAAAATATTTATTACAAAGTGTGTTCTTTAAAACTGAAACAACCTTTATTTTCCTATCTAGAATGTTGTCAACAATGTATGGAGTGACAGGCAGACATAAGTTTTTACAGGCTTCCTTTGTTCAGCAGCTGTGCAGGGAAGAAAAATGGAAAACTATGGAATATTTACCAAATAAGAAAAAAAATAAGACACTGTGGTGGTTTGACCCTGGTTGGACGCCAGGTGCCCACCAAAGCCGCTCTATCACTCCCCTCCTCAGGAGAACAGGGGGAGAGAAAATATAATGAAAGGCTCGTGGGTTGAGATAAAGACAGGGAGGTCACTCAGCAATTACTGTCACAGGCAGAACAGAGCTGACTCGTGGAAAAATTAGTTTAATTAATTAACAATCAAATCAGAGTAAGGTAATGAGAAAATAAAAACTAAATCTTAAAACACCTTCCTCCCACCCCGCCCTTCTTCCTGGGCTCAACTCTACTCATGATTTTCTCTACTTACCCCCGGCCCCCCCTGCCAGCAGCACAGCGGGATGGGGAGTGGGGTTTGGGGTCAGTCCATCACACTTTGTCTCTGCTCCTTCCTCCTCAGGGGGAGGACTCGTCACACTCTTCCCCTGCTCCAGCGTGGGGTCCCTCTCATGGGAGACAGTCCTCCACGAACATCTCCAACGTGGGTCCTTCCCATGGGCTGCAGCTCTTCATGAACTGCTCCAGCGTGGGTCCCTTCCCCGGGGATGGTCCCCCGCGGGGTCACAGCTCCTGCCAGCAAACCTGCTCCAGCGTGGGCTCCTCTCTCTCCACGGGCCCACAGCTCCTGCCAGGAGCTGCTCCACTGTGGGCTCCCCACGGGGTCACAGCCTCCTCCGGGCACCCACCCGCTGTGGTGTGGGGTCCTCCATGGGCCGCAGGGGGATATCTGCTCCGCCGTGGGCCTCCATGGGCCGCAGGGGGATATCTGCTCCACCGTGGGCCTCCA
>VZTV01053679.1:0-14044 GCA_013400875.1 Anhinga rufa
GCGCTGGCTGGGGCTGAACCACAGTTTACTGTTTATGCCTGATGGCTGGATGAGCATCAGGTACTTTTTATTCTTATTCCATAAAATAAAATAATATATTAAATGCAAGTCATAAGAACTTAATAGCAGAAGGGAGAAACAGAGATTTGCTTATTTTTAATACAGGATTTGTGGTATTTCTTAAAATTGTTTCTGCTGATAAACGTTTAATGGAAAAATTCAAGATGGTGCTAATGTTATATAGAAGATAAACTCAGCACAAAATTTCTATTAAGTGGAAAGGCTCAGAAATAAAAAACATCCTTCTCAATTGGCCTGAGAGCATTTCAGTTTTCAGAATCGCGTGCTCCTTGCTGAGGAGACCATGCATGTGCACTTTAAGTGTATAGAATGCCTTTAAAACACCACATAAACTATACTAATATATGTTGAGCTTTTGAAACTGCACAATAATTTAGTGGCTCAGTAATTCTGATTGCTTGTTGCACTCTCATGAACCTTCCAAGGATTAGCCACCTGGGGCAATGACCTATTATTTTTATGGCATGTTTGATCCATTTTCAGTTCTGTGCACACTTCTGGAGCCCTGCTTATTACTAGGCTGTATACAAAGGCTATACAGCGTTTGCACACAGATAGTGTTTGCAAAGTGACATCTCATTTACAGCTGTTTCTGTAAAATATTTCTATTTCTGTCAATTAGCACATGTTTACATTTGGAGAAAGAAAAATCAATATAAAGAGCACCAGCATTTTCCAGTTTAGGTTAAAACTGTGGGGGTTTATTTAGATGCAGACTTTCTGATAAAGGTAGTACTAAGATGAAAAATAAGCTGCATAAGCCAGTAAATCAGGCTTGTTAAAAAAAGTATGCTCAATTCTTTCACTCATCCAGTGTGAGAGAGACAATTAATTAATTTGGAGCTATTTCAGGTACCATGAAGAGACAAGACCACTGCATTGGAATTTGACAGAGCTACAGGTGGTGTGTTAACAGTCAAAGCAAGATTCTGCTAATACAGGTTTGTGTCCGCATTTTTTTCTCCTTTTCACACTTCTCCTCCTCATTTGCAGATCATTATATTTCTGTAATAGCTTAGCAGCCAGGAGAGATAGAGGAAACGTCAATCCCGAAGCAGAACTAGCTGGAGAAAGAGCTGCAATTGCTTTTGGATCACTGCTTACTGTAGGAGTTTGCCCTCTCAGATTCTTTTGCCTTCTATTATTAAGTCTTCCTTATGTGAATATTGCCAATAAAGGTGAGAACAAGTACCACCTTTTGGAGAATGTGGCATCCAAAGGGCAATCCAGTTCTGCCTATTAAGTAGAGTCCCAAACCAGTCATCCTCAAATTATACTATTTGCTATAGAGAAATCTGAGCTAAACCCACCAGATGAACTTTAATAAGTACAGCCAAATGAGAATTATTTGAGTCTGTTCTTACCTGTGTAAGATTACCTCACTGTTGTTATGCACTGTATGGCTGAGGAAGAGCCTAGAGCTTTTTTAATATCAGTGTTCTTTTATAGTGTGGTCCCACTGAGAGGACATTAATAAAGCAGCTACAGTTTGATACTATACAGCAGGAAATCCTTGTACCTCTGCAGAATTTCCCTCATTACTGTTTCTCTGAGCCTTTCAATCTGAAGGGCACGTTGTGAACCCGGATCATTTCTCAAGAAAAGCCTTACCCAGACCTAAGACTGGCACCAAAAAGGTGGTATATGTTTAACTGATAATCCACTGGCCTGTTCTCAGCCTCCCTCCATTTATTCCTACAGCCAAAATAAGGCATTGCTTATTCAACTGCTTAAAGCCTGGATGTTTACAATTTGGTTGGTCCCTCTTTTTCTCCCCTGGAGGAATACGTCACGTGGGAAAACGGATATTAAGCTTTTGTCGGCAAAATGCTACAAATAGACATATTTAATACAAAGACTTTGTTCCTTTGCATAGGAAACACCTTGCAGTGTTGCATTTTAGATGTGTAGCTCATTCAAACAAGTCTCGTTCACTCTGGCTTGGCCTCTAATTATATTTTTTTTTCCTATAGACACATTAATAAATAACAGATCCTCCCAGGTACCATAGAGTTTAGACGTAACTCTCTATAATCTACCCCCTGGATATCTTTTGTACAACATTACTTTTGAGCTTAGCCCATTTCAGCAGTGTGCGTGGGAGGGAGCTATGATCTGAATGCTTCAAGAAAATTCACACTTCCACTAATAACGCTTAGCCTTTATATGACATATTTCTCCTGAAAGGTGCTCTACTGTAATCAACTCTTTAGTCCAATAATTAGTTATTTTAGGGTTAAGAAGCCAGCAGTACATTTTTCAAAAGCATGCAAGTTGTTTAGAAACCCAGAATATTCTCCCCTTCTTCTCACAGCCTCAAAGGGAATCTGTGGCCAAATTTTCACATGTATTTAGGCTTTTAATGAGACCAGCCTAGAGAAATTTCAAGAAGCTAACTTAGGTGGCCCACATACGGTTGAAAATTGAGCTGGGCCCCTGAGGCCATTTTGTGCATGCGTGAATAACTTTGAAAATCCAGCCACAAGGCATTTTGTAGTTAATTTTTCATCAACTTGCAATGAAACCTAAGCTCCTAAGAGCCAAAGATACTTCTTCCAAAATGAGGAATTTGAGAAAATAAATCATATGGGTACTTTCAGAAACTGTACTTTATGCGTGTAGGGCTACGATGGACAGTAGGGCAGGGGTGGCTGCCACAGACAGAAATAGCAGTGCCCAGGGGCTGGGAAGGGAGCAGTACCAGGTCACAATGACCTCGGACAGTGAGGGAGGGGATGGTGACACAGGTGGGAGTGAGCAGATTGTGGCAATAGCAGTGCCCAGGGGCTGGGAAGGGAGCAGTACCAGGTCACAATGACCTCGGACAGTGAGGGAGGGGATGGTGACACAGGTGGGAGTGAGCAGATTGTGGCAATAGCAGTGCCCAGGGGCTGGGAAGGGAGCAGTACCAGGTCACAATGACCTCGGACAGTGAGGGAGGGGATGGTGACACAGGTGGGAGTGAGCAGATTGTGGCTTGGCTGTGATTTTCCTTTGGAGGTATGGAATAAGTGTAGTGAAGGGACAATGGCGGGGAGCAGGCAGCACTGATGTTGAGGAGGGAGGAGCAGGAGGAGGAAGGAGGTGCAGGAGATGGTGAGTATCTCGAGGACGGACTAGCAAGTGGGGTGAGAAGGTGAAGTGTGAAGTGCCAGCAACCCTGGCAGCAAGGCTAAGGGGCTGAATAACTTCGCAAGAGGCCAAAGTTACAAGCAGGTATGTGAAGTCCCAAGCAGGGGTGATACCAGGCGATAAATAGGCCAATAGAAAGGGGAAGAGGGAAGGAGGAAAAGAGAGTGATGGGGACGAGCATGGAATGGTGTCAAAAAGAAAAGCAGTGGGAAAAGGCGGGAAACAAGGTGGTGAAGAAAAGAGTGAAGGAAGAATCAAAGCCTGGAGATAAATATGTACAGAAAAGATTCCTTCTCCTAGGTGAGAAGAAGCAGTAAATGTGGAAGATGAGAGGACCATTGGTAGTAAATGGGACAGCAGTAGAGAGCTGCAGTTGAGGGGTGGGTGGTAAATGGCAGCTAACTGTGGGAAAGGGCGGGCGTCGGGTAAAGAAGGTGGTGGTGGCAAAGGGGACAGTGAAGAGGGTGGGGGGAGGATGTCATGGGAGAGCAGTAAACGCAGCAGCTGAGAAAACCAGCAGTCACCACAGGCAGATGGTGAAAGGAGATGAGAAGTGGGGTCGGAGGGGAGACACTGCAGGTAGGAAACGAGTTGTTTGGCAAGCAAGGATGAAAACAAGGCAGGTGATGTCCTGAGGAGGCAGGAAGGTTAGGGGGCCAGGGAGCTTATAAAAACAAGATGCTAATGTAGCCTTGATAAGGACTGTGAGAGCCTCCACAGTCTGGGAGGTCCTGGCATGCTGTGGGTAGTATAGACAAGTGCGGTGATTCGGACAGAAGGTGAGCTGGGCTGTGAGGAGGGCTGGCGAGGCTGTAAGGCTAAAAGGAAGAAAAGAGCCTGTGAGAGAAGGTGGCAAGAGTAGGCAGGGCACGATGGAGCTGGGAGAGGCAGATGAAACAGCCAGTGATGGAGACTTCAAGAGCTGGACCACCAGAGGAGAAAGCCAGAGCAGGAGGCAAAGCGGCAGACCAGTGTCATGGTTTAGCCCCAGCCAGCAACTAAGCACCGGCACTAAGCTGGCAACCACGCAGCTGCTCGCTCACTGCCCCCGCCCCTGTGGGATGGGGGAGAGAATCGGGAGAGCAAAAGCAAGAGAACTCGTGGGTTGAGATAAGAACAGTTTACTAATTAGAATAAAAAAAAGGCAATAATAGTAATGATAATAACAATGATTAAGATAATATAATATAATAAAAAGGAAAACAATGAGGGAGAGAAACGAAACCTGAAAGGAAGGAAAACAAAACCAAACCCAAAACCCCACAAGTGATACAACCGCTCACCACCCGCTGACCGACGCTGCCAGTTCCCGAGCCGCGATTGCACACACACCCCCAGTCCCTGCCAGCTCCCCCAGTTAATATACTGGGCATGATGTCATATGATATGGAATATCTCTTTGGCCAGTTTGAATCAGCTCTCTTGGCTGTGCCCCCTCCCTTCCTGGCTTCTTGTGCACCCGGCAGAGCATGAGAGGCTGGAAAAGTCCTTGACTAGTTCAGCACTGCCCAGCAACAGCTAAACCATCAGTGTGTTATCAGTATTATTCTCATACTAAGTCCAAAACACAGCACTACACCAGCTACAGTGAAGAAAATTAACTCTATCCCAGCTGAAACCATAACAACCAGGAGGGAGCCAAGATGGCCAGGGTGAGGAAACGCCAAGGGGTTGTTGAGGAGAAATGTGCTGGGCAAGAAGTAAACCCAGCTACAAGGACAGATGGCGATGGCAGGTAGTCGATGGGGTGGGTGGATCGAGGGGCAGCGGTATGTACAGCAGAGAGATCGCTAAAGGAAGGGGGATAGCAAAAGCAGGTCATAACTGGGGTGGCAGTGCGCTGTAGATGAGGCGCAGCTATGGCTGGTGGAAGAACTAGTAATAGAAAAAAGCAATAGAGAAAAACAGCTGGAAACTGGAGAGGAGGAGCCAGCGAACAGGAGTAAGGCAGAGCGGAGCTCTAGACAGGCAGCTGCACGGGAAAGGGAGCAACAGCATGGGGATGGTTGGCTAACAGGTCTGCGAGGGGAGGGAAGAGCAGCAGTGCGGCGAGCAATAACACGGAGGGGCTTGCTGGTGTTTGGGTGATGGGGCAGTAAGCGAGCACTTGGAGGAAGCCAAGCTGAGAAAAGATAGGCTGGGGCTGCAAATCAGATGCGTGATGGTGCATCAGGAGCGATCAAAGGGAGACTGCAGCTGAGACGGGGACCAGGGACAGCAAGGGGAGGGAGATGAAATGAAGCTTTGAGAGGAAGTGAAAGAAGTGGGTGGAGAGATTGGGACAAAAGGGTAAAAAACCAATAGTGCAGGACAAGAAGTGGTCATTTTGGCATCTGGAGTAGGTGGAAACAGGCATAACAGTGAGGAGAAATGGCTCTGACCAGCAGCACAGTTAAAAAATACTGCAAGAAGCTGGAGGTAAACATGGCTGTGGGGAGAGGCAGTAAGTGCAGGCTGGAGTGATGACTGAAGCGGGACCATCTGGTAAAGACAAGGCTGTGAATCAAGTCAGAGGGAAGTTAGGGAGAAAATGAGGTGATGCAGGAGGGTGCAACAGGGGTGGCAAAGGGGCCCTAAGGAAAAGCTGGCTAACAGGACAGCAACACTGGCTCGGCTGTGAGAGGTGGGGAGGATAACAAGCACACGGGCGGTCTGAAGGAGAGTGAAAGGACAGGCTTCCAGAAGATGCAACAGAAAGCCATTTTGGACTGGGAGCAGGCAGCAGGAGGCAAAAAATTCACTGCCAGAGACAAGTAGAAATGACTGGTGGCTGCGCTAATGGTAAGCAAGCTAGTGGGCAGGAAGCAACCACCCCCACTGCTATGCTTGCAGGGTAGAAAATGAGGCAAAAAATGAGGCAGGACCAGGTAACAGAAATATTATGAAAGTGAATCAACAAGAACAGAGCGGTGACAGAAGGAGAGGAGTAGTTCTGTAGGTAAGGAGGATATGAGAGCAAGTGCCATATAAAAAGGCAAATAGATGCAACCAAGCTGAAAAGAGTCCACGGTGATTAAAAGCAGGAGTGAGGACAAGTACGGGCCACTAAAGGACAGCTGTTTTGGCAGAAAATTGTACTGGGTCTGGCTGGGATGGAGTTAACTTTATTCAGAGCAGCCTGTACGGTGCCATGGTTTGGGTTCAACCAGTGTTGATAACACACCAGTCTCTTGGCTATTGCCGAGCAGCGCTTGCACAGCTGCAAGGTTTTATCTCTTTCCCATTCTGCCTCCCCCTAACCCCCCACCATGGGGGTGGGAAAAATACTGAGAAGGGACACAGCCAGGACAGTTGAAGTGAACTGGGTAAAGACATATCCCATGCCATACAATGTCATGCTCAGAAAAAAACCTGGGGGGCAGATGTGGAGGACAGAGGAGTGTCTTCCAAGGTAGCCATTGCTTAGAGATTGGCTGGGCCTCAGCCTGCTTGTGGGAGGTGGNAGTTGAAGTGAACTGGGTAAAGACATATCCCATGCCATACAATGTCATGCTCAGAAAAAAACCCGGGGGGCAGATGTGGAGGACAGAGGAGTGTCTTCCAAGGTAGCCATTGCTTAGAGATTGGCTGGGCCTCAGCCTGCTTGTGGGAGGTGGTGAGTGATTGCTCTGGTGTTGCTTCCTGCCAGCACCTTGCTTATTAAACTCTCTTCACTTATTAACTGCGTTAAGCTGTCCTTATCTCAAGTTTTCTAGCTTTTGCTCTTCCTGTTCTCTCCCCTGCCCCACTGGGAAGGGGAATAAGCAAGGAGCTGTGTGAGAGTTTTGCTGCTGGCTGGGGTCAACCCACCACGGAGTTGAATACTGCTGCCTGGAAAGGCATCGAAGGCAGGCAGCTAAGGAGTCAGGGAGGAGAGGCAGCTATGGAAAGCGGTGAAAGGTAGCTGCATTAGAACTGTAAGCCTGCAGGCAAGGGAAGTTTTGAGAGCAGCCGGTAAGGAGGATGAGGAGGCTTGTCAGCAAATGAAGTAGCAATCACAAGCAGAAAGTGTTGATGATGTGGCAAGAGCAGGCTGCAGGCTATGTGGCAATGGGAGAGGTGCATGTCTGACCGGCTGGCAAGAGGAGGGGGACAAACAGGGCAATAAGTGGGAAAGAAAGGGGAAGAAGAGTAAATGGACAACAAATGCGGCTTCTGGGCAACACAGAGAAAGCAGGCAGCGTATGGAGCAACAAGCTGAGGATGAAGTTAGGCAGCAGCCAGAGGCTTGAAAAGACGCACCGAGCATAGGGTGCAAACGAGGTGCAAAGTGGAGGCAGGGGGCTGGCAGCAGCAGGAGGCAGCAAACAGGCTGGTAAAGGGATGAGAAACGTGGTCCAGCATGAAAGTTAAGAGCGGTTGGTCAGCAAGTCAGGTATTGAAACGAAGCGATGAGGGCAGGAGGGAGCAGTGTAGGGAAATGGTGACGGGCAGCAAGAAAAGGTTGAGAGTGCAATCCAGAAACACAGCCTTGAGAAGTCATAGGAAGGACATGTTTACAAGCATAGGAAGGAAGGGAGAAGTGGCAAGAACAGGCTGGCAAGAGAGGCAGTGAGAGCAGGTAGCTAAGGGAGGTGGTGAAGGCAAGCAGCAAAAGAAGGGTCTTGTGCCGTGTGAGGAAAGGTGGCAATGGGCAGGAACACATGCTAGTGGCATGAGAATGAATCAGTGAGGAGAGTGGGGAGTGCAGGGGACACAGGGCGGCAGGAGGAAGCAGTAAGTGGAGGAGAAGTTACATGATGCGGGTCGATGGTGACAAGCAGCAAGTGAACAAGCATGGGCAGCAGATGGGACACAGGGAGAAGCTGTGAGAGCTGTCTGCAAACAGGGCAGCTCCAGACAGGAAGAGGCAAATGAAGTGGCAGGAGCAGGCAGAACAGCAAATGGGGCAATAAGTAATGGCAGACAACGGCATGGGAAGGAGATCTTAGAGAAGCCCTGGGCATTTGGGGAGCAAGCAGTAAGTGGAGCGGCAAACAAAGGTATTGTGGGTAGAGAGCAAACACGATTGCTGGGAGAAAAGGAGGAGGCAGGCAGCAAATGGAGCTGGCCAGAACAGGCAGTGAATGAAAGTAGCAAGGCACACACATGGTGGGAAACGAACAGCTAGAAGGGAAAGCAGGGGCAAGCAGAGATGTGTCGAGGGTGGATGACAAAGAGAAGGACAAAGCTGTGGAACCACAGGGGAAGATGCCAATGGGACAGAAATACAGCAAATGAAGCAGTAAAATGAAGATGGGGTGGGGGTGAGGGGAGAGACAGTGAAGGGAATTAGATGAGGGCAGATGCCAGACTAGAAGTAGGGCAAGGCAGGGACCGATGAGGCAGTAAGCTAAGCAGCAGGTGAGGTCAAGTGGCAGCAAGAGGCAACAAGGAAAGGATGAACAGGGATAGAGGACAGACAGAGAGAAGGTGATGTGGGGAGGTGGGGGCTGAGCCCAGCACAGGCAGGCACAACCGAAACAGGAGCTATGGTAAGAGATGGCAGCAAACGAGATGGCAGCAGTGCCAGGGGCTGCAAATGGGATGGGGTGTCACAGGCAGTGGGCTGGGCTGGCACAGCAAGGTGGGGGAAAGGGGCAAAAAGAAGTGCAAGTGGCAAGCCAGTGCATGCCAGTAATACACTGGAGAGGAGAGAGGTGATGAGCAGGTAGGCTGGGGTAACAGGCTTGATACAAGTGAAGCAATGAAGGTGATGAGCAAAATATGACCCTGGCTGGAATTTATTGTAGTTCGCAAAAAGTCTGCACTTGCTTCCCCCCACCTGACTTTCTCCTGAAGGGGGAAGGATTGTACTCTTTCTCCCCTCTCCTCTCTGTGTTTTTAAGTGGAATAGGGCATATTTTTCTTAATGCTGTCTCCACAAGACACAGGATTTGAAAGCTACTGACAGCAATTCTTAGTTTCTCCTAGGAACTCTGGGCTGGTTATTAACAGAACCAAATCCTCAAATCTAAACACGTTGGCATTTCCCCCTTGTCTGTGTTAATGAGCTGAGGTGCTTACCTTTCAGTAGTTGTATCTGCCCTTTTGTAAAAGGGATTTGTTCAGGCGTTTTGCATGTCACAGATTACCCCAAAAAACTGTGCCAGCTTCCTGGATTGAAGAATAGTATAAACCACTAAGCAGGGCTCTGGCAGGCTGGCTGGAAATGGACGTTGTCCAAATCTGACTGTTATGGTGTGAAAAGAGTTAAAACCAGGCTGTGAATAAAGAAGTAGTTGGACCCGTTTTGTATTGGCTTAGCTGGTTTCTTAATAGGGGATTAGGAGTAATTTATTGCTTCAGTCAGTCCTGTGTTTACTCACACATCAAGTGGGTAGTAAAAAGGATAGATGCATCATTAGCAAAGGCCATATCAAGGATTTACAAATAAGAAAAAAAAAAAAGAGAGAGAAAAAAATCATTATTTGCTATTTATGTTTGCACCTGAAGTGACTCTGAGATTTTCAAATTGGTCTCATAGATTAGTTACATTCAATGGCAGATGCATATATTTTATCGCAAGAGGTAATTTCAGGATTTCTCTAAAGCTGAATCTCAGTGAGCAAAGATCAGCTTATCAGGCAATATCCTAAGCAGGAGCAGCGAGGAAGCAATCCAGTGGAGTTGAGTCAGCCCTTTGCCCTTCTAAAGCAGATAAATTGAATTGCACGCTGTTTGCTGTGTAGCATGTTTCAAATGAAACATAAAGGAAAGCAGCGCTATTGACTTTGCCTCAAAACTATGGCCCATGTTCATATCAGCCCACCTAAGGTACCAGAACTCAAGTTTTCAGTGGAGAAAGTGCCACAAAGTCTATCTATGCTGAGTATAGAAACCGCCTCTGGTGACCATATTCTTAACTTTGCTCCTCCTACATATTCTGGGAACAATCAGTGCCTCAACTTCATTAAAAATGGAGTGTGCACCCAGGAATTCCTGATCACCAGTTCCCCTTTGGTCTCTGTTTGGCGGCAGGCCTCCTTGCTACTGCTCACCTATGGAAGAGCCGACGGATTCTGCTCGTGCCATGCATACGCTGTGTATAATTAAGCACTTGGGCCACCTGTAGAGTGAGTGATTATAATACATTTATTTTCTGCATCAAATAGAACTCACATTTAATTAGTTTCTCCCAAGTGAAACCGATACAGTGAGGGACTGTCAGGGAACTAATTTCAGATTGTGTACCATTGCAAGTCAAGTTTCTTTGAAATACTTAAGAAAAAAGTTTATAAAATAAAATGTCAGGTTAATGCTGGTTTTATGTCACTGTGCAGAAAAGTAGAAATGAGGAGTTAGCTCATTTTCTTCCTAAGTTACAAGCTTTACTGTCAATATACCTCCTTATTTCAAATTCGGAAAGAGATTAAGGCACCTTTGCCCATGGTAATATAAGATAAAGGCAGTTTTGGAGGACATCAAAACTAATGAAGTCTGGTTTCCTCCGGATTTCCATCCTACATTTGTATACCTGCACCACCACCATAATAATGTTAGATTTTCATTATAAGCTGCTTTAACAATCTGTCCCCTCTGCTAGCTGGTATGAGGTATCATCAGTGTTCTCAACCACTGCTGACTGACTAGGTCATAGGACAGCCCAGGCTGGAAAGGACCCCGGGAGGTCTCTAGTTCAACTTCCTGCTCAAAGCAGAGTTAACTGTGCCATCAGACCAGTTTGTTCAGAGTTTCTTCCTGCTGGATCTTGAAAACCAACAACGATGGAGATTGTACAGCCCCTCCGGGCAACCTGCTCCACTGCATGGCTATCCCCGGATGAAGAAGTCATTCCCTTATATCCACTCTGAACCTCTCTTCTTTCAACTTACGTCTGCTGGCCCCTCGTCCTCTTGTCCTGCACCACTTTGAAGAGCTTGACCCCATCTCCTTGATGATCCCCCTCACCACCCACCCCTCTGCAGGCACAGGGAAACTGCTGTCAGGCCTGCCTGAAGCTTACTCTTCCCCCAGCTGAACCCACCCTTGTCCCTCAGCCAGGGGCTCCAGCCAGGGCTCCAGCCCTGACTATCCTGGGGGCCCTCCTCTGAACTTGCTGCAGTACACTGATGTCCTTCTTGTACTGGGGGATCCAAAACTGGACACAGTACCTAGATGTGGTCTAAGAAGTCCTAAGTAGTAAAGGGGGAAAATAATTTCCCTTGGCCATGTTCCTGTTAGGAGAGCCCAGGGTGCTGCTGGCCAGCTTTGCTGCTAGGACATGTTGTGGGCTCTTGTATAGCTCGCTGTCCACTAGGGTTGCTTCCAACCAGTATCCCCAGCCTGTACCATTGCAGGGGGTACAGCTGAAGTGTGCCAGCTGGCAGAGAGGATGCTCGTAATGCTGTCTGCCCATCAACTGAGTCCTAATCTGGGGCTCTGTCCTCTACCCAGCCTTTGATTTTTCCCAAAGCTGGTGAGGATGCAGTACTGGGAGGGGAGGACCTGCCTTGCTGTCAGATCAGCCAGAAACCAACCAGAGGCAAAAGTCCCTTGGGGGAGTAAGGGTGAAAAGATGAACAGGTAGGCAAATGCCACATCCACACAGGCATCCTATATCCCAGGCATCCTATTTCCCATGCTAAAATTACAGTTGCAAGCACTAAGCCTCTCCACAGAAGCTTGGATAGGACCATAAAATTAATTTATATTGACACTTTCTACATTCAGAAGAAACATGTAGTTCCCAGTTCTTATTTTAAAAGCAATATTAAGATAAAGCGATGTTCTTCTGCCTTGCAGAAATTGTGGCTGGACAGAATGAACTAAGAGTGTTTTAACATAAAATGCAAAGGAACAGTGTCAGTCACGTCAACAGTGTTTATTGTTTCTGAAACAGCATTATTAGGATCAGTATCTCTCATGACCATGTTTCCATCTGGCATCCTGAAGAAGTTGTTTGAAATAGATGAAATTACCTCACCCTGGGTCTTGTCTTATCGAGAAAAAAACACCATGTCACGTCCATGTCAAGTCATTTCCTGATCTGGCCCTTGCAAGGTCTCTGCTGCTACTTCACCATTCCTGCTTGGCGAAAATATTAGATACACTTCATCTGTCAGACCATGAGTTAAGATATGATCCCTGCCAGTGTAAAAGTGAAATTGGAAGCAGCTTTGCTCTACAAATAAGCAAACAAATCCTGAGAGTCTCAGAAAAAGATCACTAGTGCCCAAGTAAATATGAGCAAGATCAAGAAGAGCTTTTTCACAATTACCTGAAATTGCAGAGAGTGCAAATAACCATGTAAAATGTACCATAAAGAAAGAGGAAGATGAGGGCACTGTGCTTGCACTGAGCTGTACATGTGAACAGGTTGTCATACAATAACAAATGAAACCGTAATGACAAATAGGAATGGGATAGTAAGTTGTTCTCGGATGCATCTAATCTAGCTATTTAGATGATGAGCCATATAAATCCTTGTTGTGTCATCTAACCCTCCATTGTGCAAACACTGTGATCAGGATGATGTTAAATGTCAAGGAATTTGTTCATTCATTACATGATAGGATGACAGCTTACTTCAAAAGCTTCCTGATAAAAGGGACACAAGACATGTTTCTTGATTCATGCTACAATAATTTTTTCAGCATAGTGCATTGCTCGACTTGCAGAGCTACAGTGTATTAATTAAGTGATATGCACCAAACAAAGCACATGTGTACATTCTCCTGAAACAAGAAAAATTACAAAGTTGGTGTAAAAAGCAACCCAAATCCAGCATGTTCAGCTACTGGAACGGGTTCTAGACCTTTCCAAGATTTAAAATATCTAGACAACAGTATGCACGGGGAAAGATTTGGCTAACTTTTGGTAATGTTTAGTTATCCTAAATGCTTAGGCTGTACATGTATGAAAGCCATTTATTGGCAAAGACTTTCAGAGACTTTTATATGTAACAGAATGATGAATATATTGAATTAAACCAGCCAGAAGATTATAGGACAAAGTCGAATTAGCTCCATTAGTCCCAAAGTGATTGAATAGAAAGAATTTTCTTATAGACCTGGAGTAATAAGAGCTTTTTAAAATCTCCAGCAGCTATTAATCTCTTAGACATGTATGACTTGAATGTTTTGTAATGCATCTGTGAAATGTATGAGTTAAATTCACAGAATAATATGGGTTTTCTTTTACTGCTGTCTTTCTAATATTTTTTTCTCCTTTGAGAATGTGTAGAATTATGTAACTTCTAAATTAAAGCCTTTGTTTCCAAATGTGATGCTACCTTCTGCTTTTCCTGATAAAGTGGGTTACTGCCTGGTACTCCTGAGGGCTACGTACGCTGTAGCACTGCATGTCCGGTCTTAACCACCAAATGAGATGGCTCTACTGCAGCTCTGACATGATTTGATGTGGTTTGACTAATTAAAAACACTGCTTTCAGTGTATTACATGGGTTTTTCAGTAGAAAGGCTTCTGAACTCCCAAATGATTTTGCAGCTGGTCTCTGGTGCATTTTTATTTACTCACCAGCCTTTGAGCACACAGAAGCGTGGCAAGAACATATGTTATTCTGAAGTCTCCAGGACTCCTAGTGGCCCCAAGAAAATGTTACAAATGTGGTTGGAAATGAAGAAGATACTTTGTCCCACAACAGTACATTATTATTATTATCATTATTAACCTTTCTATGGCTGTTATTATTTAGAGGATCTTGAGGTCAGTGCTTGATCCCCAGCGGTTGATTAGTTGTACCCCAGACAATTGGTTTCAGACTTTAGATGAGAAGTAATAAATGTGGAGAGAAGACTATGATGTGAGCTAGCAGAGCAGAGAGGGGACCAGGCAATAATTTCTGCATATATCTGTATGTGAGAACCAAATCTGATTGAAAGGTGCCTTACTGTCCCTCCCAGCATCCTTC
>VZTV01053683.1:10135-32720 GCA_013400875.1 Anhinga rufa
GGGGGAGCTGGGGAGGGCAGGCTGGGGGATGGGGGGACTGCAGCATTGCCAGGGCAAGCTGGAGGCTGGCAAGGTCCTGGGGATATGAAGCAGGGGGGATGGCAAGAGGTCTCCATGCTGCCTGGGGCTGGGGAAGGCTGGACAGACCTCAGGAT
The DNA here is from genome assembly GCA_013400875.1 of Anhinga rufa. NCBI lineage: Eukaryota > Metazoa > Chordata > Aves > Suliformes > Anhingidae > Anhinga > Anhinga rufa. Next base: position 10,291 of record VZTV01053683.1, read on the forward strand.
AGGAGGAGGAGGAAGAGGTGAGGCAGAGCCAGGCTAGCTGGAGACTCTGCAGCAGCACTGGGAGAAGGATGCCATGGTGCTGTTTGGGCTGGCTGGCCGAAGGCTGGCTCCTGGGGCAGGAGGGGCGCAGGCTGTGAGGGGACCCAGTGTGTCCTGCCCTTCCTCCTGCCGCTGCCTGCAGGGACAGTGCAGGCATGCCCCATCCAGCAGCCCTGCCTGCGGGGTGGTGGGCAGCCTCTGCAGCCCTGCCTCCTGTGGCCCTGCATCCCTCACAGCGTGGCCCGTGCTGCACATCCCACCCCTACAGCCTGGCATCTCATGCAGCATCTGGTGCGGCACATCCCACTCCGTGCAGCATGTCCTGCGTGACAAGTCCTGTCCTACTGCAGCCTGGTGACCCATGCTGTGCACCCATGCTGTGCACCCTGTGCAGTGTGTTGCCTGCTGCTGCAGGCTGACCCAGCGCCGAGGCACGGCTGAGTTTGTAGCATGCCAGATCTTGGGAGGTGAAGAGTCGCCTGCCTGCTCCGGGCTGGGTGCTCCCACCGGGCTACTATACATAGGCCAGCCCTGCCCCAGCGAGGCGCTGAATGGAGCAGGCTCAGCCTTATCAACTCAGCGTGTCATCAGAGGGTATTTTTGGGGACAGCAGCTGCAGGCATTTGTAACATTTGGTCCCTGCGCGCTGACACCCGGGAGCAGAGCTGGGGGAAGCGGCAGGAGCTAGTGCTGGCACTGGGAGACACGGGAGAGAGGCGGCGGAGCGAGGTGTGTGCACAGGGCAGGGGACCGGGCTGTGGGGCTGCATGGGGCAGGGCGATCGGGGAAGGGGGTGGTTAAGGTGCAGTAGGGCGGCTGAGCCACTGAGGCTGTGCGTGTCTGCAGGAGCTGCCGTGGGGCAGCCTGTGGGTCTGGGGAGCATGTGGCCGGGGAGGTGGCTCTGAATGGATGTACCATCCTGGTGGTAGGGGTCTGGGAGGAGAAGCTGGCCCTGATCCCTGCCACTCCTTGGGGACCAGCCCTCTCCTACCACCCCCTGAGGCTCATTCAGGGAGTGTTTTGGGTTACCTTCCCCCTGCCCAAGGGAGGTGAAGACGCCTCTGCCCCAGCCCCAGCCATGGTGCGGGCAGAGGCTGGGGTGCGCTCGCCCAGGGGAGGCACGGAGCACCCTGCCCTGCTCCTGCCCTTGACAATGGGCACAGCTACCCACAGCTCTGGGGATGGAGGCGGTGCCCTCCAAAAGCAGGACCTGTCCCCCAAGCCTTCCCTCTGCCCCCTGGGGCTTGAGTGACTGATTATTTCTAGCTGTGGATTTCAATACCCAAGGACTGGATCCTGCCTGTGGAGCCACACTCTGGAGGGAGACCTGCTCCTGGGGGAGCCCTGCTTTGCCCCAAGGCAAGGCCCTTCGGGGACTGCCTGGTGCAGGGGGGTCCCCTGCCCCTCCAAGCCTGGGAGGAAGTGTCAGGATCCGGCTGGGAGCCTCCCACCCGCGACAGCCCCATATCAGCACCTGCCTCCTGAGCCAGCCCAGATGCTGTAGGAATGCGGCTCTGCCACCACCCGATACTGCAGGAATGCCCCGCGGGTGGGGAAGGGACGGGCTGGGGACGTCCTGCCTCGGCCATCATGGTCCCCAGCCCCCAGTGAGCAGCTGCCTGCGCTCCCCATCTAGGCAGGGGTCCCCCGCCCCGGAGCTGGGGTCCCCCCTGCGACCCTGGGGCAGACAGCCTGGGCTGTGGGCACCCCAGCCTCTCAGGGTGCAAAGAGCCCTTTTTGTCACCTCTTCTATTGCTGCTGGGCTGGGAAATGGGTGATTTGGGCTGAGACAGGAGCATATGCAGCAGGATGGGGGTGCTCAGAGCAAGGGTGATACTCCTGCGGCAGGATGCTGGGGGGCTTTGCTCTGGGATGGGGTCCCTCCTGGCAGTGCTCCACGCTGGTCCCTTTGCCGAAGCCTGAGCCCCTGTCCCTGTTGGTCTATGCATCCCCCCAGGCTGATGATCCCTGCTGCTGCCCTGGCCAGCCGCCTGCTCTGACCCTGGGAAGGTGGCAATGGAGGGGCTTGGGGGAGCCCCCAGGTTCCTGGCCTATCCACGTGCCTTCACGGTGCAAAGCGGCGCCGATGCGGTCCTGAGCTGCCAGATCACAGGTGACCCCCGGCCAAGCATCCTCTGGGAGAAAGACAAGACCCCTATCGAGCCCTCGGGCCGCTTCCACATGGAGGCCAAGGGGGACCTGTACAGCCTGCTGGTGTCCTGCACCACCCTGCAGGACAGCGGGCTCTATGTCTGCAAGGCCAAGAACAGCGTTGGCGAGACCTACGCTGCTGCCACACTGAAGGTGGAGGCAGGGGAGCCCCGGGAAGAGGGATGCTCGAGTGGCGAGGCGCTCACCTTCCTTGTTGCCCCCTCATCCACACGGGTGTGCCGGGGGGAGGATGTGATGTTCACCTGCAGGGTGTCCAGGCAGCCCTGCCTGGTGCTGGAGTGGGAGAAGGATGGGCGCAAGCTCTCCGATCTCTTCGAGAGCAGCCACTTCACAGTGGGGCAGGAGCCAGAGGACTGGCACTTCCTAAAGCTGTTCGGTGCCCGGCCCCCAGATGGGGGGGTGTACGTGTGCCGGGCACGCAGCGGCTCCCAGGAGGCCCTGGCTGCTGCTGTGCTCTTGGTCGAACCCCGGGTGCCGCTGGATGGGCTCCCCAATGGCTGTCCTGCTGATGGCCCTGAGCTGCTGGCAGAGCGGCAGCGGCACGCGGCAGGACGGCATGCAGCAGGACGGCATGCAGGACCAGAGACCTGGGTGTCCAACGGTGCAGTGCCAGCCAGGGCGCCAGGGGCCAAGGCATTCGCCGTGAGCGTGGGGAAGCACGCCAAGTTTCGCTGCTATGTCACTGGCAAGCCCAAGCCAGAGATCATCTGGCAGAAGGATGGCGAGCCCCTCATCCCTGGCCGCAGGCACCTTATCTATGAGGACCGGGAGGGCTACTTCATCCTCAAGGTGCTGTACTGCAAACCCCAGGACCAGGGGCTGTACATCTGCACCGCGTCCAACACCGCCGGCCAGACCCTCAGCGCAGTTCAGCTTCAGGTGAAAGGTAGGAGCGTGGCCAAGCACTGCCAGGGGGGCCCAGGCACTGGAGGGGGGTCCAGGGCTTTTCGTCTGTCAGGGATGTGTCTGCATGTGAGCCCAGCATCCCTGGGCTCTCTCCTGCCCTGTGCATCTGGGGTCAGCCCAGGCTCCTCCAGGCAGAGCTGTGGGCTGGAAGCAGAGGATGCTGGGGTGCCCCAGGGTGCTGTCCCCTGCTCTGTGCCTCTCTCTCCTTGCAAGCAGAGAGGTGGCATATCTGGAGGGCTGCGGGTGTCCAGCCACAAGCGGGGAGGGGGGACAGTGCCTTGGTGACAAATTCCCTTGGAAGTGCCAAGTAGTTTTGGCAGGCAGCCCTGCAGGGCACGGCTCCAAGCATCTGCACTGGTGGCAGCCCCGTCCCCCTGCACCACCCTGCCAGCTGGGGACAGCCCGCACTGGGGTGACCCAGCACCTGGTACATCCCCCACATGCACCCCACTGCTCCCCTCCACAGAGACACCTGCTGTGGTGTGCTGGCATGCACGTTCCTGCGTCCCACAAAGCTCCCTGCTGAGATGCTGGGGGCATCGCTGAGTGTCTCCAGCCCACGCCCTGGTTCCCCCCACTCTGGGGGATGTGCTTCCTGGGGCAGTGCCTGTCTCACACGGGCCAAAGAGGAGAGGGACAGAGAAGGGCCGAGGGCTTGGTGCTATTTGTGAGCTGGGAGAGCCCCAAGAAGAGGGCTGCTGGCAGGTGCCATGCCCTACATGCCTTCAGCGCCCATCTCTCCTGGTGGCAGAGCACCGGCTGCGGTTCCAGGTGCAGCTGGCAGACGTGGAGGTGGCGGAGCGGGAGGACGCCGTGTTGGAGTGCCAGGTGCCGCTGGAGACCATCCCCACCTCCTGGTACCTGGAGGACAGGGAGCTGCAGCCCAGCCACAAGTACGTGATGGAGGAGCGGGGCGTGCTGCGGCGCCTGACCATCCGCGATGCCCGCACCGACGACGACGGCATCTACCTCTGCCAGATGAAGGACAAGGGGCGCAGCATCGCCGAGGTCTCTGTCCGAGGTGGGGGGCAGGTCTCCAACGGCATGGCTCTCCTTGCCAGGCTCCCCACTGCCCCCTGCATCTGCCTTCCCACCGTTTGGCCATGGCACCTGCTGCTTCACATCCTGGACCTCCTCCTCCTCCTCGCTCCCACCCCGGGGAGCCCAGCCCACTCCCCAGCATCCCTTCCCAGCCCTCACACATCTCTTCTCGTAGGGGTGATTGCGAAGCGGCTGCCGCGGAAGCTGGACGTGATGGAGGGGGAGAATGCAGTTTTCTGTGTGGAGACGCGGGAGGCATTGGAGGGGATCTGCTGGAGCCGGGATGGGCTGCAGCTGCGGGAGTCGCCCCGCACCGTACTGAAGACCTTCGGCAGGACACACCTCCTGGTGCTGGTGCATGTCACCCGCCAGGATGCGGGCATCATCTCCTTTGCCATCGGGGAGTCGCAAACATCCTCCCAGCTCCGGGTCAAGTGTAAGCCCCAGGCTCAGAGGGACCCCACGTCCTCTGTCCTGCCCATTCACCACGGGGGGCTGACACTGGGGAGAGACGGGATGGGCACCCACTACGCTGGGGATATGATGATGCAATGGCTTTTTGGGGAAGGGGGCTTTTAGCAGGGCTCCAAGGCCCCAGCCTCGCTGGGACTCACAAACCCCTGTAATCAGCACCATGCTACGTGGGAGCAAGACATCCTATCCATCCTTTCCATCAGAGAGAGGATCCCCAGAGAAACAGGCTGTGTAGCCCCATTCTGCCCATCTGCCACTCCGCCGGGAGCCTCGCTGCCATCCCCAAGTGGGCAACACGGGCTGTGACTTGCAGGTGTGAAGCGTGACCCCCCGAGCGCGCCGGTGGCAGCCAAGATGAGCGTGGCAGAGAGCAACGCAGCCCTGCTGATGTGGTGCCCTGCGCCCGACACCCACCTCCGCCCCCCCAGCCACTACCTGCTGGAGCGGCGAGAGGCAGCGGGGGGCGAGTGGGTGCAGTGCCTCACCACCGACCTGCCCGGCCGTGTGCGGGTGCTGGGCAACAGCGTGCCTCGTGAGGCCGACTACTGCTTCCGTGTCTGTGCCACCAACGAGCATGGCCGGAGCTGCCCCGTGGAGTTCCCTGGCTCTGTGCATCTCGGTAAGGGTGCCAAGCTGGGGACCCCCTCCAGGAGCCAGCTCTCCCCAGGGGCCAGCTGGGATGTCATGCCACAGCACACTGCTGGCCGGTGCCACTGGGGCTGAGTCTGGCTATGCTCCAGCCCCGGCAGCTCGCCTGGAGAGGGGTCTGCAGGATGCATGGGTGCAGGTCGGTGAGGATGCACGGTTCTCCCTGGAGCTGTCAGCCACGGTGCAAGGTGCCTGGTTCCTCAACGGTGCCAGGCTGGGCGAGGAGGAGGAGGAGGAGGTGGGTGGCCGGTGCAGCGTGAGGCACTGCGGGACAGAGCACTCACTGCTGATCCAGGGAGCGCGGCTGGCCGACAGCGGGGCTCAGGTCACCTTCATATCTGGCGGCGTGCGGGACTCGGCCACGCTGCACGTGCAAGGTGAGCAGGGTGCTCGCCCTGGGGTCCTGCCAGGAGAAGAGCAGCAGGGGCTCTCATGCTGGAGGATGCTTCTCACCCCTCTGCGATGTCTCTCAGCCCCGCAGGTCCGTATCGCTCCATTGCCCGAGGCTGAGCTGCTCCGGGAGGTCCCATCGGGGCTGCCCGTGCTGCTGGAGTGCCAGGTGTCCCCCTTTGGTGCCCCTGTCCACTGGCTGAAGGATGGCAAGGCTGTGCCCCTGGATGACGTTATTGCAGTGCAGGCAGAGGGCTGCGTGCGGAGGCTGCTCCTCCGCTCAGCAGGTCCCTCGGACACCGGCACATACACCTGTGATGCTGGGGATGATGCCGTGAGCTTTGTGGTGACCGTGACCGGTGAGCTGGGGACTGCGTGCGGGAGCCTGGACCTCACCTCCTGATACTGCTCCTGCCCCTCTTCTTGCCCCCGTGATGTGGCTGAAAGTTGCCATCAATTGGGTGCCTGTGCTGAGCTCCATGTTATCCCTGGCAGAGGCACCGGTGAGGATCGTCAACTCCAACGAGGAGGCCCCCCACGCCTACACGGCCGGGCAGCGCGTGGAGCTGTGGTGCCAGCTGTCCCGCCCGGCGGCCCCTGTGCGCTGGTACAAGGATGGGGAGGAGGTGGAGGTGGGCGAGAGCCTGGTGCTGGAGCAGGAGGGGCCGCAGCACCGGCTGGTGCTGCCCTGCGCCCAGCCACAGGATACAGGGGAGTTCGTCTGCGATGCCGGCGGGGATTCTGTCTTCTACTCCATCACTGTGGCAGGTGGGTGTGATGCAGATGGGCTGGCAAGGTCATATCTTGGGGGGTCTTTCTTTGGTGGTGCAGGGTGCCACAGCATGTGTCGCTGTCGGTGTTGCTGTCATTTGCTGCTCTGCGGTTGGGGATGCTCGTCAGAGATGCTTGTGCTGGGTCCTCACCTGCGGGTCAGGCAGGCGGGGTCTTTGCGGCAGCTCTGGTGCATAAAACCACCCAGACTGACTGGCAAAGGGGACAGCTTGCTCTGCTGGTCTGAAACACTGGGGCGCCTGAGGGCTGGCACCCAGCACCCCCATGCTAGGGTGTTTGCTGGACCTCTCCTGTAGCCAGTAAACAAGCCCTCCTCTGAGTTCCTAAAAATAGTGGGTACGAGTGCCCGGCACCTGGCATGGGGTGACTCACAGTCGGACATCGCTCTGACGGACAGTGTTAATTGCTGACCTGAAAATTAGCGGTTGCCTGGCTACCGACGATTGGGTGTTGTTTGCTGGGTGTGAGCCTGGGACTGCCTCCCGCCGCGGCTGCCCCCGCCGCGGAGCAGCGGCTGGCGTCCCGGCTGGCAGAGGATAATGAAAGCTGAAAGCGAGTGAAAGACTTCCCCTTGCTGGCCCCGAAACGCACAGTCCCGCAACCACAGGAAGGTGACGGGGGGCAGAGCTAAAGCCCACTTGAAAGGCTCTGTGACTGCAGCAGTAAAACCTCTCCATGGTGTTAATACGTGGCAAAGTGCCAAAGTTGATGGCAGGGGATGTAGGATTGAAGATGGGATGAGTGATGAGAGATGCTGGCAGTCAGTGAAGTGGTGACCACTGGGAGGGTGAAGAAAGGAGGGTTTTAGTGTGATAAAGGCAAAATTGCTAGCGTGTGCTCTGGGCAGAAGCAGGAGACATCATCTGCCCCATGGGGGTGTGGGGCATGGAGAGCTCGGCTTCCCTAGGGTGAGAGGGGGAAAACCATCTGCTGAAGCTCAGCCTTTCAGCTGAGCAGCTTTGCATAACTTAGATAGAAGGGTTTTAGAGAGGCTGGCTTAGTTTGATCAGGATTTGGCCATCGGTGTCCCCAGCGGGGCTTACCGCGGGTGCCAGGAGGCTCAGCCTGGCACCCCTCTGGCACAAGTGCCAGGCTGGCTGCTGCAAGCAGCCCTGCGGTGGCATGCTTGGGTTTCCCTGAGGCATCCCAGCAAGCCCCCAGGGGCTGCTGTGGTGTGGAGCCCGCCTGCCTCAAGCCCAACAGCCCCACATGCTTCTGGGTTTTCCGGCAGCCGCTGAGTGCCAAGGCTTCCTCAGAGCTGGCAGCAGGGCTGGGGCCAGAGCGGTGCTGCCCACTGAGAGCTGGCACATTGCCCGCTCCTAGCTTCAGTGCCGTTCAACATCTCCAGCTGCACTTCAGCGAAGTGATTGCTTTTAGCAGGTCCAGGGAGACAGGCAGCCACCAAGCGTTTGATCAGGGAGCCGGGCGGATGCAGGCTCAGCGTGGTGCAGGTTGAATGCTGCAAACCGGCGCCGTGCCGCTCTGGCACGCTGCGGGGCTGCGGTGCACTGCTGAGCCTGGGCATCATGGCTGGGAACTGTCTGCGAAGATTGCAGCCCAGACACCCAGCACGGGGCAGCCGCGGGCCATGAGAAGGGCAGGTCGCTGCTCAGCCACCAGCGTGCTCTGGTGCTGGCTGTGCCCCGTGCCTGCCTGGAGCTGTGGGCCAGCTGCAGACCCATGGCAGAGTCCAGGCCAGCTACAGCCTGCTGCACCGTGCATGGCTGGGCAGGCAGTGTTGGCTGCTGCAGGCAGGGGCTGCATCCTGACATTCTCCCAAGAGAGAGGAGGGCTGGCACTGGGAGCCCCTCGGCCTTTAGAGATCCAACTCAAGACAGCGGGGAGATGCAAGCAGTGGCACACATTTTGTGTCTAACCCACTAACGCTGGCATTTAGCAAGCACTGCGATCTGGCATGGGGTCCTGGGTCCCCGTGAGCTGGAGGGATGGGGCTGCTGACCACAAGCAAGCCACATGCCTGCACCACAGTGTCAGCAAATGCCAAGGCTGAGCCAAGACAGAAGCACCAGACAGGACCTGGTGGCCTCCGAAACGGGGAGGCAGGCAGAGGGTGGGCGCCCCCTCGTAGGGCAGCCACAGGGGCTGGTGCTGGCACCACAGACGGCAATTAGCAGTGCTGGGGCTCACTAAGGAGGCACTTGCCTACCTGCATCCTCCCTCCACATCCCTCAGCTCCGCCCCGGGGCAGAGCAGGGTAGGTACCACAGGAGCAAGGGCATGGCAGCGATTTACAGCCAGCTGGAAGCTGGGTGCTCCTCCTGGGTGCGATGGGTGAGGAGCAGAGGGAGCCCTGGGCAGGGCAGCCCAGCCACTTGCACTATGCAGGATGCAGATGAGATGGTGCCTTCCAGCCTTAAAGCCAGCGAGCTGGTGAAGCCATCGCTCTACGCAGGGCTGTGACTGCCACCATCACCCACTCTGGTCTTCACATCCTGGCTGAGCCCCACGTCTCTCCCCGGCAGAGGCACCGGTGAGGATCGTCAGCTCCAACGAGGAGGCCCCCCACGCCTACACGGCCGGGCAGCGCGTGGAGCTGTGGTGCCAGCTGTCCCGCCCGGCGGCCCCTGTGCGCTGGTACAAGGACGGGGAGGAGGTGGAGGTGGGCGAGAGCCTGGTGCTGGAGCAGGAGGGGCTGCGGCACCGGCTGGTGCTGCCCTGCGCTCGGCTGCAGGATGCAGGGGAGTTCGTCTGCGATGCCGGCGGGGATTCTGTCTTCTACACTGTCACTGTGGCAGGTGGGTGCAACACACAGCTACAGCCTTCTTCCCCTTCTCCCTCTGCCCTGGCTCCCTGCGCACGCTGCCATCCCACTGGCGGCTGCAGCATCTCGGCTGCCCCATGCCTTCTCGTGAGCGGCTCCTCGCCTGTCCCCCTGGCTGGAGGGGGATGCAGACAGGGGCAGGTCAGCTGCTCTGTCTCCTCCCAGAGTCCTGTGCCACGCTGCCCCTCCACACCCTAGGGCACAGCCACGCTGCCTGCCCATGGGCTATGCCATCTTGCACCCCAGCCCTGGTGCTCCCTCGCCTTTCAGCTACCAGCACTGCAGGTTTGGGATGACCCCAGCCGCTGGCCCCAGGGCAGGTAGGATGGAGGACAACTGATGCAGGGTCTTGGTCCTCTCAGCCCCCCAGGTCCGTGTTGCCCCAGTGCCTGAGGCACAGCAGCTCCAGGAGGTGCTGGCAGGGCTGCCTGTGCTGCTGGAGTGCCAGGTGTCCCCCCCAGATACCCCTGTCCACTGGCTGAAGGACAGCGAGGCTGTGGTCCCAACTGAGGTCCTGGCCATCCGCTCAGAGGGATGCTGGCGGAGGCTGCACATCCCCACAGCCACGCCATCCGACTCGGGGATATACACCTGTAATGCTGGGGACGATGCTGTCAGCTTCAGGGTGACCGTGAGCGGTGAGCTGCCGGGGGGCTGCCTGTCCTCACGTGGGGCTCACCCAGCATTGCAGCTGAGCCCCCCCATGTGTCCCCCGGGCAGAGGCACCGGTGAGGATCGTGAACTCCAACGAGGAGGCCCCCCACGCCTACACGGCCGGGCAGCGCGTGGAGCTGTGGTGCCAGCTGTCCTGCCCAGCGGCCCCTGTGCGCTGGTACAAGGATGGGGAGGAGGTGGAGGTGGGCGAGAGCCTGGTGCTGGAGCAGGAGGGGCCGCAGCACCGGCTGGTGCTGCCCTGCGCTCGGCTGCAGGATACAGGGGAGTTCGTCTGCGACGCAAGGGATGCATCTGTCTCCTACCATGTCTCGGTGGCAGGTGGGTGGCACAGCAGGGATGCCCTGGGCAGACGTGTCCTGTGCCATGGGGTCCCCAGCCCTGCTCCCTGCCCTCAGCATCGCGGAGGAGGGGGTGCAGCTGCATCACCCAGGGGCTGGCAGGTGCCCCCCTCCAGCCGTGCTGGGCTGGCACCATGTGCCCGCCACCCCTGGCCTTGAGCAGCTCCTGCCCCTTTGCGCTGGGGTGAGAGGCTGTAGCATCCATGCAGTCCCACAGGGACAAGGATGCAGGTGACAGTAAGTAGGGACAGCAGAGCCAGAAGCAGTGCAGAGAGCAGGTCTCACACCCTTCCTCCAAATCTCCTGCAGAGCCACCAGTGAGGATCCTGCACCCTCCACAGCGCTCACTGGAGCTGCCAGTACAGGCACCAGGGTGCGTGGAGCTGCAGTGTGAGCTCTCCGTGCCGGATGCTCCCGTGTGCTGGTTCAAGGACGGGCTGGAGGTAGATGAGACCGACAACCTGCTGCTGCTGGCAGAGGGGGCCTGGCGCTGCCTCCTCATCCCCAGGAGTAGCGCAGAGGACACAGGCGAGTACATCTGTGAGAGCAAGGATGAGGCCGTCTCCTTCGACGTCAAGGTGTCAGGTCAGTGGGGACCCAGGAGCTGATGGGGCTCCGGCTGCGGGGTCTTTCCCAGCCTGGGTGAGGGGGACTGGCTCCTCCATGGTGATGAAGCCAGTGGGTGCCCACCCCCTCGGCCATCCAGCGCGGGTGCTCGCCTGGGGCTGAGAGCAGAGGTGTCCCCGCAGCTGCGTTCTCCCCATGCTGCTTTGCATCATGGCCATGCCATTCTTGCAGAGCCACCAGTGAGGATCCTGCAGCCCTGCAGACCTCCCCCTGTAGTGACGGTGTCCCCGGGGGAGACAGTGATGCTGGGCTGTGAGCTGTCCTGCGCGGATGCGCCCGTGTGCTGGGCCAAGGACGGCATCAGGCTGGAGGCTGGGGGCAGCCTGGTCCTGGAGGAGGAGGGTGCCCACCGCCGCCTGCTCATCCCTGCGGCCCAAGCTGAGCACTCTGGAAAATACACCTGCGATGCCACCAATGACACAGTGACCTTCACCGTCCAAGTGTTGGGTGAGCAAGAAACTGGGGAGAGCCTGGCAGGGGATGCTGGGTATACAGACCCTGGAGACCCCAGCTCTGTTGGGTGTTGGGTGCTGCAGACCCACTGGTCAGGATCCTAGAGAGGGACGTCCTGTCAACCCACCGGCACTGCCAGGCCATGGAGGACCTGTTGCTGGAGGTGCACCTCTCACACGCTCACGGGGAGGTGAAGTGGTACAAGGATGGGGAGAAGTTGCAGGACACAGGGCGCGTGCGGCTGGAGGAGGATGGGGCACGCCGCTCCCTCGTCGTCCTGGGTGCCACAGGCAGGGACGCAGGGGAGTATCTCTGTGACACCGGTGACGACAGCATTGTCTTCTTTGTCACTGTGGAAGGTGAGTGGGAGGTCCTGGGGGAGATGGCCAGAGGGGTGAGGACCAAGGTGGGTCCCTGGCTGCTGCCAGGCTGGTGTGGAGCTGGGCTGAGTGGCAGTGAGCTTGGGGAGGCCGGAGCGGGGGACACAGGGAGCGAGCTGCACACACACGGGAGCTCTGTGGAAACCCCTGCGCTGCCCAGCTGCAGCCAGAGGAGGTCCAGACAAGATCCAGCCATTGCAGCACCCAGCACAGGCTGCTGCTCCCTTGGTGACAGCCTGTCTCTCCAGTCCCAGAGCCACCGGTGACCATCGTGGGCAGCACAGGCGCCATGGAGCATCACTGCCTGGTGGCCGGGGAGGACCTGGTGCTGGCTTGTGAGCTCTCCCGGCCCGACGCCACTGTGCGTTGGCTCCGGGATGGCCAGGAGGTGCAGCCGGGTGAGCGGGTGCAGGTCGAGGCCCGCGGGGTGCTGCGGCAGCTCACCATCTGTGGGGCGCAGCCCTGCGACTCAGGGTGCTACGTCTGCGATGCTGCCAGTGACCGTGTGGTGACAACTGTGGAGGTGTCGGGTGAGCCAGCAGGAGCTCGGTGCCCCGGGGACCCCCAGCACGGTGGGATCATGCTGCAGCCCTGGGCGAGGGGAGGGGACACCTCTGTGACCCTGCTGATGGCAGAGGCCAGGGCGGCAGTGTGGCAGGGGAGGGCGGGAGCCCTGTCCCCAACCCCGCAGGAGCCATTGGTCAGAAAGGGACATGTCAGGGTTATGGTGAGACGCGTCCCCCAGCCAGGGGCTGGTTAAATTTAGCCTCGGCTGGCTCCCAGGCGCCAATCCTCCTGCTTTGGCTGCCAAGGGCTGAACTCAGCCTGGACCCTTGTCATCTGGGGATGGAGGGCTGGGCAGGGTGGGAGAGGGCCTGGCATAGGCAGGCCTCCCAGCTCCCCAGCAAGGCGGTCGGGATGGGGAGAACACCAAAATTAATGACCCCAAGCCAGCAGCTGAGTTGCCTGTGCAGGGAGGGATGCAGGAGCGATGGGGTCTGTCATCATCCCTGCCTGGACCCCCTTCCCCAGGGGGACCCTGAGCTGCCAGACCCTGCCAGCCTGCACGTCTGCCCCACTGAGACCCCCAGCCAGACCCACCATGATCCCTAGCCAGCCTCACAGCAACCCTCAGCCCCTTAAGTCACCCTGCAGCTGGATGCACCATGACCCCATCAGCCCCACAGCCCTCCTGCCCCATGGTGACACACTGTGGGCATCACCACCTCTCCACTCGCAGTGGTCCTGTCCCTGTGCTGCCCGCTGCCATGGGGATACCCCTGAACCCTGCCTTGTCCCCCGCGCCCCCCAGCCCAGCCCGTGCGCATTGTCAACAAGGAGGAGGCACAGAGCCCGCTGGAGGTGCTGGAGGGGGACAGTGTGACGCTGGTGGCCCGGCTGTCCCCGGAGATGGCGGTGGCACAGTGGCAGAAGGACGGACAGACGCTGCACTCAGGTGGGCGGCTGCTGGTGTGCAGTGAGGGCCCCGCACGCAGCCTCACCATCAGGCAAGTGGAGCTGGGTGACAGTGGCATCTTCCTCTGCGATGCTGGTGATGACGAGGTGCATTTCATACTGCACGTGAAAGGTGAGCCTGGAGATGTCCCTCACCTGTGCCAGGGGGCAGGAGCAGTCCCCTGCTTTGCACCCCCATCCCAGGCCGGTGCCGCCGGCAGGGGTACAGCTAAGCCTGGTGCTCCCCCGGCACAGAGGCGCCTGTGCTGTTTGTGAACAAGCGGGAGGAGCGGGAGAAGCTGCTGGTGCTGGAGGGTGGCAGTGCCGTGCTCTCTGCCATCGCCTCCACAGAGCGAGCCGATGTCACCTGGCTGGGCCCGTGGCAGGCAGCGGTGGCCAGCGAGCGCTGCGAGCTGCGGCAGGATGGCCGTGTGCACAGCCTTGTCCTCCACAATGTGGCCAAGGAGGACACGGGCGTTTACACCTGCCTCTCCCCCCATGACCAGATGCAGTTCGACGTGAGCGTCCGAGGTGGGCGGCAGGGGGGTGGTGGGGGTGCCTGGGACCCCCTCCCAGTGGTGGCAGGTGCTGATGCATGGGGTTTGGCCATGCAGAGCTGCAGGTGAAGTTCCTGCGTGGGCTGTCAGACGTGCGTGCACGGCAAGGCGAGCGGGTGGTGCTGTGGTGCGAGCTCTGCAAGGCGCGGGGCGACGTGGTGTGGCGGAAGGATGGGCGGGTGCTGGCACCTGGCCCCCGCCGGCAGATGATGGTGGAGGGGCGAGAGCGCTCACTGGTGCTGAGCCGTGTGGAGCCTGAGGATGCTGGCGAGTACTGCTGCGAGTCCAATGATGACCGGACACTGGCGACACTGACAGTGCAGGGTGAGCTGTGCCCGAGGCTTGGCCACCACCCCTGGGACCCCTGTGCCATGGGGGCAGTGGCACAGCTGGGCACAGTGATGCCAGGGGATGCTCAGTGGCTCTGCAGGATGGGGGGTCACTGGTGCCATGCCCTCACGCCCCGGCTGTAGTCCCCAGGGTGGTGGAGATCATCAAGGAGCTGCAGAGCCTGACGGTGCTGGAGGGGGAGGACGCCACCTTCAAGTGCCTGGTGTCCCCTGGGGATGTGGCCATGACCTGGCAGCTGAACGGCCAGCCTGTGGTCCCCAGCGAGCGGCTGCTGGTGACGAGGAGCGGGCTGTGCCACAGCCTCACCCTCCGGCAGTGCCAGCCGGGCGACGCAGGCACCGTGACGGCCAACGCTGAGGGGCTGGTGAGCACGGCCCGGCTGAGCGTGCGAGGTGAGGGGGAAGGAGCCAGCTGGGGCACAGCCCAGGGCACAGCCCAGGGGCCAGATGCTGACCTGGTGCCCGGGTGTGCAGAGGCGCAGGTGCTGTTCGTGCAGAAGCTGCGGGACGTGGTGGCGGAGGAGCAGGGGGACGTGTGCCTGGATGTGGAGGTGAGCCACGAGGCCGCTGAGGTGCAGTGGCTGAAGCAGGGCATCCTCCTCCAGCCGAGCAGCAAGTACCAGCTGCAGGAGTCAGGGCACCGGCGCACCCTCACCATCCGCTGCCTCTGCCCCGCCGACCGCGGCACCTACCGCTGCGAGAGCCTGCATGACCGCACGCAGGCCAGGCTCTGCGTGGAGCGTGAGTACTGCACCGGGGATGGGGGTGGGGAGATCGCCAGCCTGCTGCAAGGATGCTGCAGGCTGGAGGAGGGAGCTTGGGTAGAGCGGGTACTTGGCTGGAAGGGGTGGTCAAGCAGGGAGGGGAGCATGGGGGTCAGGGATGGGCAGGGGTCATAAAAAGGGCTGGATTTAGGGGTTCAGTCCAGAAAGCACAGACTGGAGAGCCAGTGTCTGTGGGGTGGAGCAGGCACCCGCTCATAGACGCGTGTCCCTTGCAGCCCGGAAGGTGTCAATCCGGACGCCACTGGCAGACGTGGAGACCTTCGAGAAAGAGACAGCCACCTTCCACCTGGAGCTGTCTCACCCCGGCGTGTCTGGGGTCTGGACACGGGACGGCATCCGGGTGAAGCCCAGTGGCATGTGCCGGATCAGCGCCACAGGCTGCAGGCACAGCCTGACGCTGGAGGGGCTGGCGCTGGAGGACTCGGGCACCGTCACCTTCACCGCTGACACACTGCGCTGCAGCGCCCGCCTGCTTGTGCGGGGTATGGCCACCNCAGTGCTGGCTGTCCTGCAGCCCTTTGGTCCCGGGGAGAGAAGCCAGGGCTGAGCTGGGCCACTCTAGGCACATGGTGGCAGATGTCCCCCTGTCCCCAGGGAGAAGTGAGCTCAGCAGTGGGGACCCCTCAGCCAGGGTCTGGGTCCAGAGCCAGCTGGGACACCAGTGATCAGTGCTTGCCCATGGTAGTGCCATGGGAAGTGCCACCCTCGCCCCATGCTGAGATGCCCCAGGCACAGCTCCCCATCCCCACAGCCCCAAGCCCATGTCTTTGCCCTACCAAACCTTCCTGCCCTGTGTCCTCTCCCCTCAGAGCCTCCAGTCACGATGGTGAGGGTCCCACGGGACCTGGGGGTCCCAGAGACGGGAGTCGCCAGCTTTGAGTGCGAGCTGTCTCGCCCCAGCGCGGAGGTGAAGTGGTTCAAGGTGAGGGTTTGCCCCGATCCCCTCAAGTAGCGCCCAGCTGCATCCTCCTCCCTGCTCTGCCCCCTGGCTGCTGCCCTCCCTGCCAGGGCTGCTGGCAAGGGAGGGGGAGGCAAACCAGCGGGGTGCTGCCTGCTTGCACCCCTGAGTGCGCACTCCCTGGGCAGGATGGGCAGGAGCTGCGGCCGGGGCCCAACTGCCGCATCTACTCGGCGGGTCGGCGTCGTGTCCTGCAGCTGAGCCGCTGCGAGCTGGCCGACGCCGGCATCTACACCTGCGATGCGGGTGATTGCCAGGCCTCTGCCACGCTGCATGTCCAGGGTATGGCTGCCCCCCCGAACCCTGCACCCCCCGCTCCCCCTTGACCTTGGCCGCCCTGGCACCCTGCCCCTTGCCTGCAGAGCGCCAGGTCTGCATCGTGCAAGACCTGCAGGACGCCCAGGTGCGTGAGGGTGACAACGCCGTCTTCACTTGCGAGACATCGCACGGGGACGTGAAGGGCGAGTGGTTCCGGGATGGGGAGAAAATCAAGGTCTCCAGCACAGTGAAGATACGGCAAGAAGGTGTGGGTGCAGGCAGCCCCACACTCAGTTTGGGGCTGGGAGGGGGCAAATTCAAGCAAGGGGAGTTTATGTGGACAAAGGGGGAATCCGTGCATCCTGCCTGCTGTGGGTGCCCATCACCATCCCCTTGATCTGGCCTCTCACTCCCCAGGGACCCGACATTTCCTGCTGCTCTGCGGTGTGTGCCCTGAGGACGCGGGACTCATCCGCTTCGCAGCCAGGATGGTCAGCTCGGAGGCCAGCCTGCGAGTGGAAGGTACCAGTGCAGGGTACAAGGGCTGACTGGGCTCCCGCAGCAGGGCTGGGGCATACCAGGGTCGGCTCGTGGGGTCCCCATACGAGCCCTGCGATGCCGATGGCTTCCCCCGTCCGCCAGCACTCCCCATCCGGATCGTGAAGCCGCTGCGGGACAAGACGGTGCTGGCACGGCACAAGGCGACCCTGGAGTGCACTGTGTCCCATGCCCGGGGCCGGGTGCGCTGGCTCCGCGGGGACACCGAGATCTTCGCTGGTGACAAGTACGAGATCTGCAACCTGGACTGCTACCGCACGCTCATCATCCACCGCGTGGGCCCTGAGGATGAGGACTCATACACGTGCGATGCCTTTGATGACCGATCCACCGCCCGGCTCCTCGTGGAGGGTGAGGAGGCACCAGGGGGCCACCACTGGGGGCTGGCAGTGCTGCCCTGCCTCGCAGCGGAGGGACGCCGGGGGCCCTGTCCCCACGCCTCACTGCTTGCAAGGGTCTGAGCACTGGGGTGGGGGGAGCAGGCTGGATATGGTACCAGGAGTCTGTGTCCCCCCTTGGCTGGGACACCCCTTTTGGGTGCCTCGCCAGCTGCAGGGATGCTGCAGCTCTCCCTGACTCCCATTGTCCCTGCAGGGAGCTAGAAGCCAAGATGCGGCACTCAGGGGCTGCACACAGACGGACAGACACCACTGCTGGGAGATGGGGTCATGCTTCCCCCAGGATGTACGGACACACAGACACCATCCCCAGCCTGCTCCGGCCTCAGGGCTCTGCATTAAACTGCATTTTTTTCTGACATGGCTTCTTCCGCCCCACCGAGCCAGGGTCCCATTGGGAGAAGGAGCAGTGGCACTGCTCTGCATCCCGCCCAGCATCCCCGGGGCCCCCCTCGCCCCAGCACAGCCTGTGGCCCCACACGCCAGGCTCCGAAAGGCTCTTTACTGTGTGGCCGTGGCCTCAGCAGCGTTTGGCACATTTACAAAAGAGACTGAAAAGGGGGATGGTGGTGTGGCGCTGCGGGGACGGGGTCACCTGGCAGAAACATGCAGTTCCCTGGGCAGTGAGGCTAGCCAGGCTGGGCTGGGGAGGGGGGGCTCCCAAAGCAGGGGGGCACCCCAGTCCAGTCTCGCCACCATCCTGCCTGCCTGGCCATGGGGAAGTCCTGGCTCACTCCGTAATAAATTAATACAAATCACCGCAAGAGAAATATATACAAGGCAGGAGCCTCTGCCTGCAGCAGTGCTCTGGGCGGGGGCTCCTGCCCTACCCTGCCCCAGCCAGAGGCTCTGCCCGACCCCAGGGCCACCCCCGGCCACTATAAAATCCAGTCGCCAGCAAAACAGCGACGGCCTCTGACGCCATGGGGGTCCCTGCGTCCCTGAGGCAGCCCAGCCTCTGCCCAAAGGCTGGATCCAATATCCTGTCTCCCGTTAAAACATTTTTTGAGGGGGAGGGGTGTGTGTGCACACAGCATCATGAGAACCACCTGTCCCTGGCAGACTCTGCCCCAGGACCACCCTGGTCCAGCTCGGGAAAAGGAGGGGAAGGCGAGCCACTCTAGGGGCAGGGAGGGTGTCCAGGGCAGGGGGACCTTCTGAGGAGGCAGGTTTTGGGAAGCACTGCCTGGGAGCTGCTCTCGGGGCCAGGGTGGGACAGGGCACACATGCTTGGGGGAGTCCCTGGAGGGGAGGCAAGGGCTGAGGGACCTGCTGTTTTGAGGAAGGGATGTGGGGCACAGGCACTTGGGGAGTTGCTGGGGGATGCGATGGGGTGGGGGCAGGCACAGGGAGCTGCTTTCAGGGAAGGGAGGGCTCAAACATGGGGAGGGAGCTGTTGGGATGCAGGATGAGTGTGCCCGAACCATGGGGAAACACGCAGCAGCAGGGGCTCAGGGACCCCCCACCCCAGCAGAGCCGCTCGCACCACGTGTCCATGGGTGCTGGTGTCCCCGGTCCTTGGGCCGAGTCCCTGCCGGAGGGTTCCCAGAGCACCTCCGGGCCCTGTGGGCAGCCAGGGCTCACCCAGTCAAGTCCCACACGTCCCAGGGAAGGGTCTCCATCTGCAGCCCCGAGGCACGCGTGGCTGCCTGGGGCCGAGGGCTCAGCCCCGCCTCTCCCAGGGGGGTCTGTCGGAGCAGGCTGGGGTGCTGGTGTCACTTGAGGTCACTGGGTTGGCTTATACCCGCACGGCAGGGCCGGAGCCCGTGGTGAGGGGCACGGTGGAGCTGCAGTCATAGTCCAGGTCCACCACGGCGTGAGAGCTGGCGATGAGGCTGTTCAGGGATGGCCCTGTCTGCCGCTCTCGGAAACTCTGGATGTAGCTCTGCTTGAGAGAGGGGGGACAGAATGTGAGCGGGGCTCTGCTCCTGGCCCACTCCATCCTATCTCATCCCACCCTAAGCTCTGCAACAGCCCCCCAGAACCTGCCCTGTGCAATCCACCCCAGCACCCGGGCCCTCCAGGGGCTGGCCGCAGCAGGGTGCATAGCCCCGTCCCTTCCCTGAGCACATGCTTTGCACCTTGCCCACCGCCTGTTTCTACTGTGGCCACAGCACTTTTGGCCACCACTTTACATTTGTTTGCAAAGGTTGAAGTGCTCCATGGTGGGCACATCCCAGCTCAGCCCCTCCTGAGCTGCTCGGTCCCGCGATGCCCCAGCCTTGTCCCTCCAGGAGCTTGGATGCCAGCTGATGCTCGGGCACCTCTCCCCTCTCCATGCCCCAGCCCACCCACATGGAGAAGGAAGGGCCGTGGAGGCCAGGGGAGATCTCTACCCTGGGTGTGGGACTCACGGGGGAGAGCACGTCCCCATCGAAGCGGCGCACAGGGTTTGGCTTGCGGCGGTAGGCAGGCTCAGGCGGGTGGGCTTTGTGCTGGTGGGGCGGTGGGTGGTGGGGTCTCCGCTTCTTCTTCTTCTCCTTTCGGTCCTCCCGCTGCTTGATGCGCATCAGCTGCACACGGCGCTGCTGCCGGCTGATGATCACTGCAGGGCAGAGGGGCCTGTGAGTGCTAGGGAGCACCCCAAAATCCTGCTGGCACCCAAACCGGCCCTGGCTTTGCACACCCAGGCCTCCCCTTGCCATGCCATGTCCCCACAGAGTCCCAAACCCCTTACCTGTGCATGCAAACCAGGTGCTGGGAACCCCCACCCCAGCTCCCCGGCTCCTGCACCCACCCCATGCCACGTCTATCTCCTCCAGCCCCCACGCACCTTCGGTGTGGGAGTAGCCCTCGGCTGTGACCTTCCACTGGACCAGGACACCCAGCGTGGTGAGGAGTGGCCAGATGCCCAGGATGACCCAGCTGTACCAGCACACAGGGCGAGCAGGGGCCACCTTGATGCGCTCATAAATGTACTGCACCAGGAGGAAGAGCTCAATGAAGTAGTCGACGGTGACTGTCATGATGGCGCTGCCGAAGACAGCAGTGGAGAGGGTGGTGAAGAAGCGCTGCCACTGCAGGGTGAGGACAGCGAAGAGCATCCCCACGCCCAGGAGCAGCGCGATGGGGATCCACACTGTCGGCGGGTGGTAGAACTGCTCCATCACCACCAGCGTGGCCACTGCCAGCAGCAGCCCCAGGAGCAGACCCACCATGAAGAGGCCGACGCTGCGCACCAGCATGGTGACCAGCCCGCACAGGACACCGATGCCCAGCCCGATGCCCACCGACGCCTCCACGCTCAGCTGCGTGTCCAGCACCCGCTCCTTGTAGCACAGCATGAAGATGATGATGGAGCCGAACATCAGCCCCGTCAGGAACATCACGGCCTTGAAGCAGCGGTAGCCTATGGAGAGACCACGCAGTCAGGGGGTGGATGGCCAGTGGCCCCGTGGCTCCCCCCTGCCCTTCTCCCCACTTGCCCCACCAGCTGCCAGGCTGGCCTGGCTCACCGAAGAAGCAGTAGATGATGCCGAAGAGGCAGCACATGGCACACACCACTGAGGGCACCACCTGGTAGCGACGCTCGATTTCCTGCTGGCAGCTGTGTCCCCACTCCTGGCCTGGCTCGTGCGGCAGCAGCTTGAACCGCAGCGTCTGCACAGTTGCAGTCATGGCTCTGGGGACTCCTGGGAGAGGCATCAAAATCTCCGCTCCTGCCCCATGGCTCGCCAGCAAATCTGTGCCCTGGCACCCGCCCCAGCTGGTGAGAGAGAGAAAAGGGGGATGGAGGCACCGCCGGCACATGCCAGACGGCGATGCCCACCACTCGGCACCCACCCGCCGAAAAACCCGCTCCAGCCCCTCGCTACCCGGGCAGGGAGGAAAGGAATGGGGGAACAGCCTCACCCGTGTGGGCTGCAGGGGCACAGACTGTCACCCAGAGGGTGGCTGCAGGGATGCACTGTCCCCGAGGCGCCCGTCCGCACCCCTGGGGAGCTTCGCTGCCGGGACGCGGTGCTTTATAATTTGTCTGTGGCTTCAATTTCCTGCCTGACTCTCTGGCACCCTTTCCCTGCTCAATTAAAGGGAGACTTCCACTACCTGGTATTTTCTGCCTGTGAAGCAATTATGCTCAGTAATTAAGTCACCCCTCAGTCTTCTATTTTTATAGGCTAAACAGATTGAGCTCTTAAAGCTTGTACTCCAAGGCATTTTCTCCAATCCTCTAATCATATTTCTGGCTATTTTTCATCCCTGCTCCAGCTCCTAGTGTCCTTGTAAAAACAAAGCAGGCCCCTGTGCTGGATCCAGTCCTCCCACGCAGACCCACGGGGCCAGAGGGGGACCAGCTCTGGCTGGTGCTGCCCCTTACCCGAGGGCTCACCCAAAACGCCGTGGCCGTGCAGGGACACCGAGCAGGCGGTCGCCAGGCCCCCCGCAGTGCCTACACAGACGGAGGGGTCATAATCCCTGACAAAGACTGATCCAGCTCCAGCTTAAACCTAATTACAGCAGCCGTCTGTCCACTCGCACCTGGAGCCGGTTCCAGCATCCCTTTGCTCCCCTGGCACCCTTCCGGGCTCGGTTGGTTTAGCATGGGTTTATTGTCACCAGTTGTCCCCGTGCCAGCACCGGTCCTTCCAAGTGCCACGTTAAAGCAGCCGGCTCAGGATGGCTCACAAAACCAGAGCACCAGGAAGGGGCAGCGGCGAGGGCAGAGGCTGCAGTCCCACCTCTCTATTGCCCAGCACCTTGCTGCTGCCCGGGCTGGGCTCCACCGGCACCTCTTGCCCCACTGCTGGCCTCCTTCCCGCCCTCCGGCTGTCGAAGGGAACACCAGCCTGGGCAAATCCCCCCGGGGAATCCAAGCGGGGCGCCTAATCCCCGGGGAAGGAGGCATGCAGGGAGCCGGCAGCCAAGCGCCGGGCCCCTGCCCGCCCTGCCTGAGCCCTGGGGGGACGCTAAGCAGGATTGGACTTTAACCGCAGAGCCCGGGGGTGACGCGCCGGCCCTGGCTGCCCGGTGTGGGGTGACAGCAGGGCTCTGCTGGCCCGCTGTGCCCAGGGGGCTGGGGCTGGGCATGGCAGGGCAGGCCAGGGCAGGGGGCGGCACGGCAGGGCAGGGGGTGACCGGGGGTGGCAGGGCCGCCCAAGCAGAGGGAGGGCAGCGAGGCGCTGCCCCCTGCCCCTCAACCCACGCCAGGCCGGGCCCAGGGCCGCGGGGAAAGGCCGCCAGGGAAATCCCACCTCCGGCAGGCTTGCAGGCAGCGTTGCAGGCAGGGCTGCAGGCAGCGTTGCAGGCAGCTCCCGGCGCCCATTGGCGCGGGCACTGTTGCTAGGGGAGCCCAGCGCCTGCTCATTGGCGCCGGGACTTACCCACCTGCTGCCGCCCTCCCGCCGCCCCGGGCTCCCGCCGCCGCCGCCGCCGCCCCGGGCCCGCCGCCCTCCC
>VZTV01053683.1:36749-48942 GCA_013400875.1 Anhinga rufa
CCGCCCCAGTCCTTCTGGCTCTCCCTGCCCCTGCCCGCCTCAGGAGCGCCCAGAAGAGCCTCGTGCCTGCGCCGCTGCCTGCGCCGCTGCCTGCCGTGCAAAGGTTGCCTGCTGCAGCACGTGCTGCCGGGCGCCCTGCCCCAGCCCCCCTCCTGCCCTGCCCTGCCCTANTAAACCTGAAAGCCATTGTGAGTGGGGCAGCTGGGGGCCACGGCGGGGAGGGGGACATGAGCCGGCCCATGCTGGCTTCAGCCACCCCAGTGGAGCCTGGCCTCCCCGGGGAGGGCAGCACGGGCTCTCCTGCCTGCCTGCTCAAGAGCAGTGCGTCTGGCAGGGCAGCGGGAAGGCGCCTCCCGGCTTGGCTGTTCTGACTGGGGCTGGCAGCATGGGAGGGTGCCTGGTGGGTTGCTAAAGCTGGGGTGTGTAGCCCTGTTTCCCTCTTTTAGCTGTGCCCAGCCTTTTGCAAGCCTCTGGTTTGAGCCGGGCTGGCTGGTTGATGGAAAGGGAGGGTCCCCCATGGTCTCAGGTTGGCGGGGGGACCTCAGCAGGGCACTCTGCTGTGCCTCTGGCCCAGGCACAGTGGCAGCCGGTGCTGCTGGAGTGATGTCTTGCATGTGTGAAGACTGTGAGCAGTTCCTGTAGGGAAACTGAGATCGATGCTGCTGGGGGGGATGAGGAGGGTGCAGGCCAAGGTGGGGTGTAGTGACCCAGGGCCAGATGTTCTCTCCCTCCTACAGGACCCGGTACATCAGTACAGAGCTGGGGATGCGGCAGCGGCTCTTTGTGGGTGTGCTGACCTCCAAGAGCACACTGAACACTCTGGGGGTGGCTGTCAACCGCACGCTGGCCCACCGCCTGGAGCGCCTGGTGTACTTCACGGGCACACGGGGCCGCAAGGTGCCCCACGGCATGACGGTGGTGACGCACAGTGATGAGCGGCCCATCTGGAACATGTACCAGACCATCAGGTACCTTCTGGACCACTATGTGAACGACTTCGACTGGTTCTTCCTGGTGCAGGACGATACCTACACAGAGGCACACCGCATCAGCCGCCTAGTTGCCCACCTCAGCATCGACACCCACCTTTACCTGGGTCGCCCCGAGGAGTTCATCGGCGGGGATACGGAGGGACGCTACTGCTATGGGGGCTTTGGCTACCTGCTGTCCCGCAGCCTCCTCCTGCTCCTGCAGCAGCATCTGGAGAGCTGCCGCAACGACATCCTCAGTGCCCGGCCTGACGAGTGGCTGGGCCGCTGCATCATCGACTACACATCCATCAGCTGTGCTGAGGAGCATGAGGTAGGCCCTGTGGCGGAGATGGCCTCCCAGCCCAATGTGTTTCCCTGCCTCCTCAGGGGCTCCTGGGGCCTGGCGGCCCAGCTCTTGTGCCCTATTGTCCTTTGAGCTTGCTCTGCTGGCAGCCGGTGGGGTGGGAGTGCAGGTTGGGGCCGGCCATGACCTGTCTCTCCTGGCTGGTACAGGGCCTGCGTTACCACTACTTTGAGCTGGGGAAGAACGTGGACCCTGAGCAGGAGACCGACCTCCGTTTCCAGAGCGCTTTCACTGTCCATCCTGTGCTGGATCCCCTCCAGATGTACCGGCTGCACAAGTACTTTGCACAGGTGGAGCTGGAGAGGACGTACCAGGAGATCCAGCAGCTCCAGGTGAGACCTGGCTTAGCTGGGAGGGTCTGGGCTCCTCCTGTCATCCCTGTGGGCTTTCTGCATGTTTTTGTGTCACCTCTCTGCTCTAATATGAGGGTTTCTCACCTGAACCTGCTCTGGGACAGGACTAGCTGAGCCCATGTGGCTGCAGGGGCAGCAGTGCTGGCTGGAAAGCAGCTCTGGGCCTGGATGGGTCCTGGAGCTGCAGTAATGGTTCAGGGTGATGGAGCCAGGAGGGTGCTGAGGTCCACCAGCAAAGGCCGGGCAGGGTAGGAGAGGGCACAGATCCTACCGATAGAAGTGGCATGCCATATTTGGGGTGTTGTTTGGAGGAAACCTGAGGTGCTGCACAGGAGTCAGGCTGAAGGCAGAGTTGTTCTGGCACTGCTCTTTGGGCCAGGAGTGGCTGATCTCTGAGGACCGGGAGTCAGCTTGCCTGCAGCCAGAGCTGGAAGGCCTACCTGCGCCCGCCTTGGCTCTCACTCCTCCATCTCTCCTCTTGCAGCTGGAGATCCAGAATGCCAGCAGCCTGTCCGCTGACGGGGATCACAGCGCCACGTGGCCCATTGGCATCCCACCCCCTTTCCAGCCCAAAACCCGCTTCGAGGTGCTGCGCTGGGACTACTTCACAGAGGAGCAGGTCTACGCCTGCATGGACGGCTCCCCCAAGTGCGAGCTGCGTGGCGTGGACCTGGCGGACGTGGCTGACGTGGTGGCCACGGCCATGGAGGAGCTGAACCGCAAGTACCAGCCGGTGCTCCACGTCCACAAGCAGCAGTTGGTGAACGGGTACCGGCGCTTTGACCCCACGCGTGGCATGGAGTACACGCTGGACCTCCAGGTGGAGGTGGTCACCCAGAAGGGGCACAGCCGCTCCGTCACCAAGCGCGTGCACCTGGTGCGGCCCCTCAGCGAGGTGGAGATCATCCCCATGCCCTACGTGACGGAGGCCAGCCGCATCAACGTCATCCTGCCGCTGACGGCCCACGACCGGGACCACGCTGCCCGCTTTTTGGAGGCTTATGCGGCAGCCGCCTTTGAGAGCAGCGAGAATGCAGTGCTCACCTTCCTCTTCATCTATGACCCCTTTGAGGCCCAGCAGGTCACCCAGAATGACATCTTCGCCCCTGTGAAAGCCCAGATCACTGAGTATGAGCGCAAGTATGCAGAGGTGAAGATCCCGTGGATCAGCGTCAAGACGGATGCGCCCTCCCAAATCAAGGTCATGGACATCATCTCCAAGAAGCATCCGGTGGACACGCTTTTCTTTGTGGCTGGTGTGGGGACAGAGGTCACCGTTGACTTCCTGAACCGCTGCCGGATGAATACCATCAATAACTGGCAGGTCTTCTTCCCCATCCACTTCCAGGGCTACAACCCCACCATCGCTTACCACAACCAGGTGCCGCCCACCACGCTGGACCTGCTGCGGGATGCGGGGCGCTTCGACCGCGACGTCTTCCATGAAGCCTGTTTCTACAATGCTGACTACATGGCAGCACGCACCCGCATGGCAGGCGACGTGCAGGAGAACGAGGACATCCTGGAGACCCTGGACATCTATGACATGTTCATCAAGTACTCCAACCTCCACGTCTTCCGGGCTGTGGAGCCCGCCCTGCTGCAGCACTACTGGCACCAGGCCTGCAACCCCCGGCTCAGTGAGGAGATCTACCACCGCTGCATGCAGAGCAGCCTGGAGGGCGTAGGCTCTCGCTCCCAGCTGGCCATGGTGCTTTTTGAGCAGGAGCAGGGGAACAGCACCTGAACCTTGGGGCGCGGAGGGGCTGGCCCTACCCTGCCGTGCCTGCCTGCCCACCCCACCTCTTCTGCTGCCCAAATCTGTCTTCCTCTTCCCGGCGGCTGCAGGGATCGCCGGTGCCCAAGCTCATGACTTGCCCCGCTGGGGCTGCCCAGGCTGGGGTCTGCCAGCCTGGGGTGTCCAGGCGCTTCCAGAGCGGCTGTGGCTGTGCAGATCCTGGGGCAAGGTGGGGCCAAGCTGGAACGCCCAGATCCTTACCCCAGAGCTGCTGGCCTCTGGCCCCATCCCTCCGTCCTGGCCCCACTGCCCACAGGGAGGTGATGCTGCCCTGTCCCTTGCTGTCCCCCCTCAACTGTGGGGACACAGAGCCCAAGGTCCCCCTGCTGCAGGGCTGTGACTGCCATTGGGCTGGGGGTGATCCTGGGCCGTTCCCCCAGCGCCCTGGGACAGGGCTGTGCCCCTCGCTCCTTTGGTGCATGGGATGGGGCATGTCCCACCCCAAAAGAGCAATAAGGAGGTTGGTTTTGGGGTTTTGCCACTTGGCAACAAGCTGGAGCACTCCTGGCGAGTCAGGGTGGGGGGTCTTGGCCCCTGGGGCCGGTGGGCACAAGGGGTGCTGGAGGGGATCCTGCTGTATTCACGTACCATGAGCTGCTCCCCATGGGAACTGTGACCCAGGCCGCTTCGGCCTTCGCAGTATTGATAGGACGTCGGAGGTCGCAGCCCTCAGATAAGAGCCTCCCAACAGAGGTGGGAGCCCTCCCTGCTGCAGGGCCGCCCTTGGGGGCCGGGGACGCAGTGCCCGGCTTAGTGGGCACAGCAGAGGGTTTGACTGCGCATCTCCTAAGGAGAAAGTGACTGAGGAGCTGCTCTCTGCTCCTGGTTTGTATTTAATAGTGGGGAGAGGAGGGGGTGTGTGTTTATGCTAATAAAACAGAGAGATGAACTGGTGGGTCTGGCTGATTCTTCCCCGGGTCATCTCTGGGTGTCCCATTGGGGGTCTGGGTGGTGGTAGGTGCTGGCTGCTTGTACAAAACCTGGCTGCAGCTGGCTGGACTGCTTCCTCTTGGGGACCCTCTCTGCTTGGGGACAGGCTGGCAGACACCAGGCTGAGCAGACACTTGGAAATACCATCTTGAATCCCTGGGGGCTCACAGCAGGAGTTCTGCACCTCCTCTAATGCCCACTGTCCCTGGGGCCATTCTGCTGTCACCACTTGCTACCAGTCACTGGTGGTGCAGCAGGATGCTGAGCCCTGTGCCACAGGAAGCTCTGGCTGCAGTGTGCTGAGCTTTGGGCAGTGCCCTGTCTTTCCTTGTGCTGCATATTCATGATCCTGCTGGCCACGTTTCCATCCAGCCCTCTCAGCCCTGGCTGTGTGGGTGGAAAAACACCGCAGTGAGGGGCTGGTGCAGCCATGTGTCCTCCCATGTGTGTTGTCCCCATAACAGCCTTTGTGGGCTGAAGGTAACGGGACCTCTGGCTGACATCAGGTCAGGTGCCCAAGTGGGGTGAGCTCTGCCCTCCAGCATCTGGGATCAGCTCCAAATGAAGCTCCTGGGCCAGAAACTGTGTCTGAGCACTGTGTTGAATCATTACTCTCCAGGTTGGTTTCACCTTTTTTCAGGCTGTTTTGCATCTCAGGGCTTCTCAACTTCTTGTGGTTTCCAGTTCCCCGCTGCCATGGTGATGGGTCGAGCAGAGCACCGTGGTCCTGCTCAGGGCTGTCTCACCACCTACAGGTCCTCTTTGCAGTGTAAGAAGTGGTAACAGTGTCCCCTGCCCATACTGCCTGCTCCAGGCGTGATTTTCATGGCTCCACATACTCTTCCCACCAGTCCTCTGGACATCTTGTTTTACTTTTTCACAAGACACCCGTATCAAAGAGACATCCCCAAGAAAATTAACTGAATCTACTCACTGTTAGTTAACCAGGCTGTTAGTGCTCCACGAAACTCATAGCCCCTGGGCTGTGTGGCATGCCTCCCCCAAAGATACTGCAGTCATATATTCCTGCTCCTGTCTTCCTAGCCACGGTGTAGGAGCATATATGTTTAAAAATAATTTTATTATATTTCAGACTATAACCGTTAGCTTGCTCTGAGTATTTCTACCTTTGATCTTCCCTGAGCGCATCCTTAATTCCCTTTAACTGCGAATCTGGGACAGAGGGAGTGAGGCGGGTGCAGGTGCTTTATGGATACATTTCTCTTCTGAAAAGCAGACCTAGGAGTCGGATGTGATTAGGTGTTAGAAGAGTGCCCAAGTGGTAATAAAGCAAACGGGCTTCAAATCAAGTTGGTTGCAAAAAGAAACGTTGAATTGTCATTTAATTGTCACAAGATGGTCTAAGATAGAGTTCCTCTTGTCTCTTTGCTGTTTGCCCAGACAGCCTTAGAGCTATTTGCATATCTAACGCTCTGCACTATCAACACCAAGGGAGCCCCCCCACCCCCGTGCCAGCGTACCTACGACAAATGACAGTCCCTGGGGCACTCCCAGCACAGTTATTACTCCCTTTTAAAAGGGAGCTGGCAGTGTTTGAAGCAGCTTTGGTGTTTGTCAAGTTATTTGCAGCATTACAACGTGCTGAAACCCCCCTCTTGCCTGTGCAGGGCTGGCAGGTGCAGGCAGGGCGCTGGACCGGGACGGTGGCACCCTTGAAAGAGACAGGGAGGGGTGGCCCTGGGTGCTGATGTGGGCGGCCGAGCAGGCAGGGACTTTCTGCAAACCCTGTTCAGGTTTGACCTGTACTTCTGTACAACGTGCCGATTTTTGCACAGACACGGTTGCAGAGGCAGAGCGGTGAAAGAGCAATTTTCCCAACGGGGCAGGAGAAAACACGTGCCTGCTGCCCATAGACTTCTGCTTCCCCTGAAAAAAATTTCTAAAAGTGTTACTGGCTCACCACAGCCTGTGAGAAGAGCAGCACAAGTTCCTCTCGGGGAGTTTTTTGGAAGAGGGTGTGAAGGGCTGGTTCAGAGCAAAGCTCTCTGAAGCATGAGAGGGGCCGGCTGGGCGCACCGGGGCTGGGCGGGCGCCTGCCCCCCTCTCCTTCCTGCACCATGGCAAGGAGAGGGGCTTAAACCAGGGAAAACTAAGCTGCTGCCTTGCTGTTCTGCCTGCAAGTGGGGAAGGCAAAGCGTACTTCTCTAGCCCTGCTTGGGTCACTTCTGGCTGCACTAAAACCTGTGGCAGAGTTACTTCAGCCCTGTCAATGTTAATCAGCTTGATAGCTGACCTTTGGGAGGATGTAGGAAGCAAGGTGGTGCCAGGAGAGGGCTGGAGGGTAAGGAGAAGCGCAGTGCTCTTTCATCCCTGTGCTTTCGTTGGGGAGCAGCTCCACCAGCCGCAAAGCAGGACCCAACCCTGGCAAACATTTCCTCTAGTTGCAAGCAAAAGCAGGAGAAGCTGTGCTGTTTAAGGAGGAGCAGGCAGGGAGATCACGAGCTTTGCCTGCACCCAGTGCCCCAGATCACAGCCCAGTGTGCTGCCAAGCCCCTCTGGAGGGTGCAGGGGGCTTTGGCCAGGGGCTTTTCTGGCCAAGCTCGGGAAAATCAGAGCCTTTCGATGAGGAAGGAAACAGCTGTTAGCCCTAAGTGCAGGCAGGGATGCTGCCGGTGTATGCCTGCCCGCAGGGGTTTCCCTGCACAGGGGTGTCAGTGCACCCAGCGATGCCCAGGGATGTCCCCTCTGGGGACACACAGCCCCAGTGCAGGCAGACTGCAGGAGCCCGAAGCTCCGGGGCTGGGGGGAGAGGCAGGCAGCTCAGTTGGATTTTGATTTTAATTGCCCCCTTGGTTTTTCCAGCCTGCTTGCCCGCTGTCAGGGGCTGAGCACTGGAAAGTGAGGGCTGTGTGTCCCCTGCCTGGCCCCACCGACAGGCACCACTGGTCCATTTTCCCAGCAAGGGGGGTCATGGGGAAACAGGCAGGAACAAAGCAGTGAGCTTGGCACACTCGGGTCACCAGGAGATGCTGAGGGTCACTCCTTTCTTCAGGTGTTGCCTGTCACCACCAGCATCTCCGGGCAGGAGGTGACAGGGAGGAGGTGACAGCAGTGAGGCCATGTGTCCCATTGCACTCTAGGGCTCACTTCCAGCCCCTCTGCTCCCAAACCAGATGTTTTTTTTTCTTTGAAACGTGGCTTTTCCCTAGGAACAGCAGTAATTGCTGTGTGTGGTGGTGGAGGCACAGTGGGAAGTGCCTGAGGAGATGCCTGTCCTGTGGGCAGAAGGGATCCTCGCCAGCTGCTCCATCCTGGTGCCCCCTCCCCAGGGCTGGCACCAACATCCTGCAGGAGCTGAGTCTGCCGGGGTTGTCACCTCCACAGTGACAGGAGCCATCGCCAGCACAGCCAGTCCTGCAGCAGTCAGGTGCCTGGCGTTTGTCCAGAGGGCTGTGCTCATTAAAATTGAGGGCCTGTTTCACTATAGTGATCCCCTTCTAATTATGCCCCAGCTATTTTATGTGGCTCATTAAAGGCGATTCAAGCAGCGCTGGGCTGGGCTGACATTGCTTTGCAGCCCAGCGAGCCTGGGGTGGCAGGGGCCCCATCCCCAGGGGAGGACTGGACCCCCCATGGCCCTTGGATGGGTGCAGCATGGGAGGGGGCACCCATGGGCCACAGTGCTGGGATTTGGGGTGGCCCTGGGGTGCTAAATCTGGGTCATCCTGCTGGTCCTCCTTAGCCCAGCACCATCTGCACCGGGACATGAGGCACAGTGCAGGCAGGGGCAATGCAGGGGTTACCTCACCTGCCCATCCTGTTTGGAGGCAGTGGGGGACCCTACAGGAGCTGTCACCTCCAGGTGCCACCAGGAAGTTTCCAAACTAAAGAACAGAGGCGCTGACAGCAGCATCTAAAAATAACTTTACATCAAATCTTTGCTAGGTCACCACTACAGGGCTCCTGGGACCTGTTCTGAGGCCGCTTTGCTGGCAGCCTCAGGGACCTGGGATGGGCCATCCACGAGGCTCAGGCTTTCCTTTGGCCATGCATCACTCCTGCTCCTCCAAGATCACTTTTATTTTCTTGTAGGTGTAGGATCGAGCTTTGTGGGTATTTTTCCAGGAAGCCGCTTGCCAGACCTGGGAGATGTTCTCGGAGCAGCATCTCAGTGAGTGTGGCATAGCACTGCACCCAGTCCTTACCCCCCTGCCCTCCCTGGCCAGAACCACCATGTCCTTCAGGTTTTTTGTCAGGACTTGGTCCTTCCTCCCTGTGTTGTCCAGCACCTGCAATGTCGTGCACTGGGCTCGCTGTGTGATCCTGCTCTCCTCCTCACTCAGTTCCTCTGACACACCTTTGTTGTGGGCAGGAGGCAGCAGGAGCTCCCACTCACAGGCTTGGTGTGGATGAAGGTGGCTTCATGGCAGAGCATCCTTGGAGGGGCAGATGGGTCAGGACCCGGTGGCAGGGACAGCCTCATCCCAAAGGACCCCAAAGGGACCTGATCCTCTTACTAGATGGTGAAAAGTGGTGGCAGATGTAGCTGTTTCCCTATTTTTCACATTAGGACCCAACTCTAGTGCTCCCCTTGCGGGGCATGGTGTGAGCTGTGGGGTGGGGTCCTGCGTCCCAGCTGCACCCAGTTAACCTGGGCATCCTCAGCCCTCACTGGTTTAGAGGGAAACCTGCAGTGCCCAGTGCTGACAGCCTCCACCACGAGGCCAGCCCCTGTCTTCTGTTTTGTCCCCCCTCTCTGTGCTGCAGAGTGGCTGGGGTGGATGGAGCAGGGTCCAGAGGAGGCAGGAGCTGGAGGAGCGCCTCTGCCGGGAAAGTCCCAGGGCCTTGCCCCAGCAGGTGACCCTGGCATCTCACCTGCGCCATGACCCCCGCCGGGGGACGGGGCCCTTGGCCTGCAGCGGGTGCCAGAGGAGCTGGCAGCTGCTGGCACCATGCTGGCGATCCTGTGCAGGGCAGTGCCAGTGTAAGCACTGGCCTTTAACTGATAGGGGCTGTGCCTGGTGTTGGTAACAGGCGTGGGACGGAGGGGCCATAGGTACCATGGGGAGCACCCCACCGGCAAGCAGGTCCTGTGTGGGGTCCTGGGTGTTGGCGAGGTATGGGGTGCTGCTCTGGCACCGGGCATCTGTGGAGCACCCCCCAAAGCATCCACAGCCCATGTTTCTGCCCTCCCAATCTGTTCCCCACCTTGCAGCAGGACAGGAGCGCATCCTCCCCACCACACTGCCTGGCTGGGGCTGATAGAGCCCAGTGGGGCGCTGGTGAGGTGTCCACCCTGCCCTGGAGAGCAATTCGAGGGCTGGGGTACGGCTCTGGCAGCTCCCACTGCTCGTGCCCAGCTGGCAACTGCTGCACCTCTGCCACAAGCCAGGGCTCAAAGAGCTGGGTAGTGGGCAAGGCTTTCTGCGGGCAGCGTTGCAGAGATGCTCACCTTCAGGCAACCCAGCATGCTGGCTTTCACAGTGCTCAGCACATGGGTGCAGGGCTGTAAAGTGCTCCCTGGGTCTCACTGCTACCTCCCCCCCGGGGTGGGACCCCATCTCTCTGGCCCCCCCAGCCCTGCCTGCTGCCCCCAGCCCTCGCAGGTGGCTCCGGACCTACTTGTGCCTCTTTATTAGGGAGCATTTGTACATTTATAAAACAGTGACGCACATCTCTCACGTTCACCAGCACGAGGGCATTTGCGCCAGCCCTCCCGCCGTGGTGCCCGTGCCCACCCCGCTCGGGGCTCGCTGCTCCCGCTGGCAGGGAGGGAGCCACATCCTGCACCCCCCTGGCCCGCCACAGGAAACCTGGATGTAGGGCTGGCTGGCACAGCTGTGGCATGTCCCTGGGCTAACACTTGGCACCCCTCTGGGGACACTCCTGCTTGCAGGTGGCTGTGGGGGGACCCATGGGGAGCTGGCACAGGGTGCTCTGGAGGGACTCCCCAGAGAGCGCTGCCATGCCTGCCCTGCTGGGAGGCTTGCTGTGTGTCTCCCCATGCAGGGGGACATGGGACACCACGCCAGGTGGGTGCTTGCACTGACGGGGAACATGTTTCCACATGGTGCATATTCTGGGGGCTGTGCATACCCAGAGCCAGGGCTGCCGGGCACATCACCAGGCTGGTGCTCCGGCCCCTACCCTGCATCTCCCACGTGTGGGGCCCTGGGGGCTGCAAGGATGATGGCTCCTCCTGCATCTATGGCTTTGGCCACGGTGCGGCATGGCCATGTTCTGTCTGCAGGCACCAGGGATGGGGATCAAACTGGCAGGGCCAGGGCCACCTGGCTCAGCCCCAGCCTCCCCCAGAGGTCCCAAATTCCTGCCCTGGGGTCCCCCTCTCTGCCGCGTGTGTGTGTTGAGGGGGGCTTTGCCAGCCCGCCCCCCCCTGAGATATTTTGGGGCGGTTTGCCCTGCGCTGGTGTCTGCTACAGTGGAGGGAGAGGAGGCAATGTCCAACAGGACAGGGGGAGCACCGCAGGTCCTGCCATGGGTCCTGCCATCTCGGGGCAGGCAGGAGGGCTGTGGGTGCCGGCCCTGGCCGAGGTTCCGGCCAGCAGGTCAGGCTGTGGCTTTCCAGGTGGTGCTGGGAACGCGGTACCCTCCTAACCATGTACAGTCTGGGGGAGGCACAGCGGGTGCTCAGCACCCGGGGGGGTGGGAGCGTGGCAAGGGGTACGTGCACGGTGCAAAAGAGCGGTAACAGGCAGGGGAGCAAAGGCAGGATCCCCTGCTCTGCCTGGGCTGTGCTGGGCGGCTGCACCAAGGGATGAGCCGCTTTGGACAATACCTGGGCAAGGAGAGGATGGGGGGGGGCTGGCGGGGCACAATGGACTGGGGGCAGGAGACGNGGGGGGGCGGGGATCGGGGTGGTGCCATGCGGGTGTGGCGGCAGGTGGGGTGTCCCTGGGCTGGCGGGGGGGCCATGTGCCTCAGAGGGGTGCCCCACAATGCTGCCCTGCCCTGCAGCAGGGAGGTGCGGGGGCCATGGTCCTTGGGGCGGGGGGAAGCTGTTCCAGGCACATCTCTCTCCTGGGGGGGACCATGCAGGGAGAGACCCCCACCCAGGAGGGGTCAGCAGGGGAGGGCTTGGAGGGGCTCACAGGAACCCCAGCTTACCCCCTGTGTGCTCTGCATCACCAGGGCCCCTCTGCCCTGCACCCTGCTGGTCCCCCAAACCCCCCCAGTGTGCCAGTCCCCCTCCACGCCATGTGCTTGAGATGGGGCCAAGCCCGCATGGTGGGGGCAAGCGGAGGGGGTAGGCAAACGGGCTGGGGAGCCACTCTGGTGCCAGTGCCGAGGCAGCTCCGGCAGCATCGCCGGGGGCGAATGGCATGGCCAGTCCCAGCGGTGGGGTGGGGAAGGCGGGGGCCTGCGCCCGCTGTGCCCGGTGCCGCGGTCCCTCTCCATGCAGACGGTGGGGAGGGGAGTGGCGGGGGGCTGCCCCCCCCAGTCCCAAGCTGGCCTAGCAGGCGAAGTCCTCGAAGACACCCTGGTGAGGGTAGTGGTGGCGGTGGTGGTGGTTGGGCAGGATGCCCGCATTGTAGGCGCCCTCCACGTGCCGGCCCAGCGTCTCGCAGGGGCTCTGTGGGGATGGCAGTCAGTCGGGTGGGTGCAGACCCCATGCACCCGGCCCTCCTCACCAACCCCAGCACAGCCTGTCCCCAGGAGCACCCCCAGGGGCACCCAGCTCCCTGCCACCCGGAGGCTGCCCCAGCTCTGCAGCCTGAGGTCACCAAATGCAGAGCCATTCTGTCCCTCGCTCTTGGGAATGCCACCCAGGCCCTGTCCTTGCAGCCCCCTGGGCAGC